>JAODAL010014965.1:0-85528 GCA_025379985.1 Phyllomedusa bahiana | reverse complement strand
TTTCACCTCCCTCCACTCTCGGTGGCCCAAAACACCCCAGGTCCGCACCGCTGCTTTCAGTCCAAATATTCCCCGTACTGCAAACCCGGCTTGCGCTGCTCCCCACAATCGCTAAGCAGTGAAGGGTGGAATTCCAGCGTTTTTGCCACGTCAACAATGCAGGGGTTTTGAGGGGGAGGCCGAGCTGACGCGGCAACGCACCAGGGGGACAACAGGGTGCGAACGGCGGAAGTGCGAACTAAACTTCGAGCCTTCCTAGCAGGCACCCCCAGACCCGGGACCTTTTTTAGAAATTTCTGGACACAAGGTTCATGACATGTGCCGGGGCAAGGGTTGTGCTCCGTCTCCCGATCTTAAGGCGCCACATATTTCCCCCTTTCCGACACCACCTTGCCGGGCACAAGGTTTCTTGGGCACCCAGCCACCCCTTGGGTCTCTTTGCGGAAGCCCCCGTCCACACCCCTACCTTGTGTGGATGGTCTCCAAGACAGATTAATTTCAACACGGCCTGGTTCTCGGGGCACATGATGCCCCAAGGACCTTTGGGGGGAAAGAACCCTGCACATCCCGCGATTTTAAAGAGCGTCCCGAGCCTAGAGCCACCTCACCCCCAGAGAATCCACCCACTCACCCAGTGACTGCCAGAGATATACGGCCTTGGCCGTGCTTACTAGCCCCATGTGGGTCGGTGGTCAGATGGACTTTTCCCAGACAAAAGAGCAGAAAACCCCGCTTGAAATTTTAGATGAAACGTGGCGGCCAGGGCAGGAACGGTTTTTCTGGCAAAAAAATCCCCTGCCGGCTCTGGTTTGGGGCAGGCAAGGGCCATACGTGGCGAACCATCGTGTCCACCAGATGGAAAGGAAACCCCTCTCCAAGGCCAAAACCTGGCAATGCCACTTCGGCTTTTGGCTTTGGATGGTTTGGTTTTAAAAGTGTTTTTTTCTGCTCCCAAACCGGGAAGACAGAAGGCGGCGCTAACTGTCCGCTGAACGGCGGCAGGTCGCCCCAAACTGGCGGAAGGAAAAGGGGGTAGGATGGGTCTCTGGTGGTGCTGGTTTTACTCGGCGACGGGGGAGGCTGAAGGGGAGCGTTTCCCGATCATGACCTGAGAGAAATGGGCACTGAGGAACCTGGTGGTGGGGAGGTGAGGAGGCGGAGACAGAGGGGTGACGTGGTTGGGGCCCGCATAAAAGTCGGCCTTTTTTTTTGGCCAATTTTTGCCTCCATTTCAACTAAAATTTCGCTGAAAGGACTAGACATTTTTTTGGTTGGTTAACCATTAAAAGGTTTCTTGCCTCTACTTATGCGTTTACGGCATAGGCGGCATATACATCGCGGGGAAATCAAGGCGGGGGCCCAAAGAAGGGGCCCGGTTTGAGAGGTCCCGGCCCTTTTTTTACGGCGAAAACGATTTGGAGGGCTGGGTAGGGGACCCCAACAACCGCAAGCGATGGGTTTAAAAGCCACCCGGGGGGAACGGAACTAAGTAGCCCCCGGTTTCACCAGACCCGCCCCCAAAGCAGGATGGACTTGCTGCAGCGTGGGCTACCAGGCCCGTTTCCCCCCCGACGTGACTTCTTGCGGGGGCCGGCCCGGGGCAGCGTGGGACAAAATCGTAGTCCGAGAATCTAGTCCCCGGGCGCGAAAGGCAGGACAGGCGGCAAAGGTTCGTGGCGTGACAGGGAGAAGGTCCCCGGGCACGGCGAGGTTCGGAGTCGGGAAACGTACGAGAGGACTGTGCACGTAAAAACAGGAAACACTTTAAGGAAAGCTTTCTCTATGGCCGTCAACGTAGATCCAGCGGGAAGGGGGTGGGGCAAAAAATTATATAGGAACACGCCCGGAATTACCCAAACCGGGGGCACGTCCCCCTTTAAAATTTACAGGACGGGCGCGCGAGCAGGGGGGGGGCGCAGCGCATTCCGGGCCGGGAGGGGGGCGAGGACCGGGTGGAGCGAGGGCCCGGTAGTGGATGGGGCGGGTGGCGACCCCCGGCCGGCGGGGGCCCCCCGGCGCCCCCGTACGGTGGGACCCTTATGGGGGAACACGGGTTGCGACCGGGGTCCCCTGCCGGACCGCGGCGCAACCCGTTACGTGAGGAGCGGGTTTTGCGCTACCGGGCTGGCGGAATCAATCGCGGGCTTCTGCGACCCCCCCCCTCTCCCTTTTTTTAGGCGGAACGCGTACTGACCTACCCCATCGTCTTCCCCCGTCCAGTGATGAAGCCCCTCGCAAACAAATTCTGGGGAAAAAGATCACGTTGGGGTCCGCAATGTCCCTCACACTCATCAAAAACGTGACTTGGTCCCCTCCCCCGACATTCTGCACCCGGACTGCGGGCTACAAGCAAAGGGACTCAAGGGGTTGCCGCCACCCCGGGATTTTTTTTCCGTTGACCGGCTTTCCCTTCCCCCTCCTCGATGGGATCAAACGGGCGTCAGAGCAAGAAAATCATCCCTCTTTGGCCTCTTGATCTTTTTTAAAAAGCCTTCTGACCCCAACCCCGCATTTTGTCATCAAAAAGGTCTTCAGAAAATGGATTTTCCAAATGGGGGGGTACACGGTTTGAAAAATTTGGGCTGCTTCATGTTGGACGGATGCTGGTGATGCTGATGACGACATTTGTGGCCGGGTGACTGGGGGGACGAGGAGGTAAGACGCTGGATGCAGGTTGCATTAACCACTGAAGGACAGATTGGCGACGCCTGTTCGTTACTGAGATTCACAGGGCTCTGACCCAGCGATGACAGGCCTGGACGGTCCTGCAACTGACGATCGCTGGCATGCGTGTTGTCCCAGCATGGAAGGAGCACCTTCTCTCGTACCTCTACCTCCATGTCCTACCCCCCTCTTTGCTCGCTTACCCCTGAATTTACTCATGTTCGAAATATAAAAATTTGAGAAGGAAATGGAAGATTTTTTGGAAAGTCTCTTATTAAAAGACGGCAAATCACAGCTATTCTCAAATCCCTCTAATCAAAACAAAATTGCTGGATTCAAATATAACTGCAATGTAGATCTATTAACAAAGCTGGCCTGCGCCAAAGTGAAAAAACACTATCTGAAATGTATTCGGAAATAAAAGGTATGTTTGGCACCTATAAATTCACCTGGGGTTTGACTATAAAAATTGCTGTATTCAAATTTAACTTGCAAAGTATTCTATCAACAAAGCTGGCCTGCGCCAAAGTGAAAAAACACGTTCTGAAATTGTATTTGGATAATAAAAGGTATGTTTGGCACCTATAAATTCACCGTGGTGACTAAAAAAATTGCTGTATTCAAATTTAACTGCAAAGTAGATCTATCAAACAAAGCTGGCCTGCGCCAAAGTGAAAAAAAACACGTATCTGAAAAGTATTCGGATAAAAAAAGCAAATTTTTGGCACCTACAATTCACCTGTGGTGACTACAAAATTGCTGGATTCAAATTTAACTGCAAAGTAGTTTCTTCAACAAAGCTGGCCTGCGCCAAAGTGAAAAAACACGTATCTGAAATGTATTGGGTTTAATAAAAGGTATTTTGGGCACCTATCAATTTCACCTGTGGTGACTACAAAATTGCTGGATTCAAATTTAAACTGCAAAGTAGAATCTATCAACAAAGCTGGCCTGCGCCAAAGTGAAAAACACATATCTGAAATGTATTCTGATAATACAAGTATTTTTTGGCACCTATCAATTCCACCTGTGGTGATTTAAAAAAAATTGCTGTATTCAAATTTAAGTGCAAGCTGCCTCAATGAACAAAGCTTGTAGTGCCCAAAGTAAAAAACACGTATCGTTATGTATTCGTATAATAAAAGATATTTTTGGCACCTTTCAATTCACCTGTGGTGACTATAAAATTGCTGGATTCAATTTAAGTGCAAGGTGGATATATCAACAAAGGTGGAATGGGAAAAAATTGAAATGAACACCTATCGAAATGTATACTGATAATTAAAAGTGGAGTTTTTGCCCCTAACAAAGGACCTGCAGTTACTAGAAAAGATGTGTATCCTATAAGTTCAGGCTGCCCAATATCCAGGAAATATTTCAATAGAAAACTGTTAAAATAAGCTATTTTCAAATGCAAGGTCCTACACTAAGTCTTGGTGAACTTTATCCAGTATTCTTTATAGAGCTTGTCTGTGTTCGCCCCCGCCACCCCCTCCTCTTTTCCCCGCCGTTGAGTTTACAGCGGTAGATGCCTCCTTTAAAATTCTCTACCTAACTACATAAAATCTTCCAATCTCTAATCTAATAAATTGTAAGGATCAAGCTAGTATAGAGGTTTCTCTGTGAAGAAAATATAATATTTTTCGCTGACTGTTTGGACACAAGCAGAGCACACGTCCTTCGCTCTGAGAACGCTGAGAGACACTGAGGCTGAACAGGAAACGCTGTTCTTATCTAAAACGAGGTCAGGATTTTTTTCCAGCCAATCGCAAAACCCTACACATCCTAAATCATGACGTCGCACACACATCTCAAACCTGCTCTATTCTGTAATCTATTTGCTGGCCCCCCAAAATTACGGAAGCGCCCAAAATGGCGCGATTCTTAATAGATGATTTCACAGATTTTAACCTAAATTTTCGCAAGATCTAAAAAAAATTGATCAACATAAAACTGTGCCGATTTCAACTTTGTCGATAATAATCGCTCAACCTATTGGTAACCCTTGGATATAATTGCGCTCCACAAATGGGCAGAAAAAAATTTACTTGTATGTGCCGTTTAAAAACTCCCCGTGTATTTTACTGAAAATAAAAGCAAAAAACAGGCCCTTTAAAAAACCTTTGGATATGAATTATGCTAAAAGAATTTCTTCTGTGGCGGTAAAAAACAAAGTTTCTTTTACTGAGTACAACTGCAGAACAACGCTTAATTAACCCCTGGATGTAAATTGCGCAAAAGTATTGAGCAGCCACAACTACTAGCTTTGTAGCGTGTTACAATTGCGTGTTTTCTACGCTACACAACAAGAGAAAAAATTGTAATTAACCTTTGCTTGTGAATTATGCTACAGGAAAATTGTAATTTTTGGCGGTGAAAAAGACGTTTTATTTTTGTCACCACAGCACAAAAACAACGCGTAATTAACCCCTGGATGTAAATTACGCAAAAGAATTGAGCAGCCACAAACTACTAGCTTTGTAGCCTGTTACAATTGTGTGTTTTCTAAGCTACACAACAAGAGAAAAAATTGTAATTAACCTTTGCTTGTGAATAAGGCTACAGGAAAATTGTATTTTTTGGCGGTGAAAAAGACGGTTTCTTGGAGTCACCACAGCAGAAAAACAACGCTTAATTAACCCCTGGATGTAAATTGCGCAAAAGAATTGAGCAGCCACAAACTACTAGCTTTGTAGCGTGTTACAATTGCGTGTTTTCTACGCTACACAACAAGAGAAAAAATTGTAATTAACCTCAGCTTGTGAATTATGCTACAGGAAAATTGTAATTTTTGGTGGTGAAAAAGACGTTTTATTTTTGTCACCACAGCAGAAAAACAACGCTTAATTAACCCCTGGATGTAAATTGCGCAAAAGAATTGAGCAGCCACAAACTACTAGCTTTGTAGCGTGTTACAATTGCGTGTTTTCTACGCTACACAACAAGAAAAAAAATTGTAATTAACCTTTGCTTGTGAATTAGGCTACAGGAAAATTGTATCTTTTGGCGGTGAAAAAGACGGTTTCTTGGAGTCACCACAGGAGAAAAACAACGCTTAATTAACCCCTGGATGTAAATTGCGCCAATTAATTGAGCAGCCACAAACTACTAGCTTGGTGGCGTGTTACAATTGCGTGTTTTCTACGCTACACAACAAGAGAAAAAATTGTAATTAACCTTCGCTTGTGAATTAGGATACAGGAAAATTGTATTTTTTGACAGTGATAAAGACGGTTTTTTGGAGTCACCACAGCAGAAAAACAAAGCTTAATTAACCCCTGGATGTAAATTGCGCAAAAGAATTGAGCAGCCACAAACTACTAGCTTTGTAGCGTGTTACAATGGCATGTTTTCTACGCTACACAACAAGAGAAAGAATTGTAATTAACCTTCGCTTGTGAATTAGGATACAGGAAAATTGTATTTTTTGACAGTGATAAAGACGGTTTTTTGGAGTCACCACAGCAGAAAAACAAAGCTTAATTAACCCCTGGATGTAAATTGCGCAAAAGAATTGAGCAGCCACAAACTACTAGCTTTGTAGCGTGTTACAATTGGGTGTTCTCTACGCTACACAACAAGAGAAAAAATTGTAATTAACCTTCGCTTGTGAATTATGGTACAGGAAAATTGTAATTTTTGGCGGTGAAAAAGACGGTTTCTTGGAGTCACCATAGCAGAAAAACAACGCTTAATTAACGCCTGGATGTAAATTGCGCAAAAGAATTGAGCAGCCAAAAATGAAGTGGTATTTGTATTGTAAAAATGCTGTTTCTTAAAATGAATACAACAGGAAATGGCTTAGATCCCGCTTGGATATTCAATGTGCTGTGAGCAGATTGCATTAAAATATATATGCAGCAGCAGTGGACGCACGCTGGACTTCAGATCCAATTCCCCAAAAAATCAGAAATAGAACATTAAGAGAAGCAGTCTCTGAGACAAGCTGAGACACCCCACAAAAATCGCTGTATAAAAATCAGTTCTTCAGTAACAATCAGCCGCGGCAGCACCTTCCCTGATCAGTACAGTGAGAGCGGTTTGAGCTCCCAGTATCGCGCCCTGACTTATATAGTGCGGTGACGTCACAGAATCCCGCCGGTCTCTGATTGGCTTCATCTCTGCACATGTCATGCAGGCTATGCCCTTCTTCCTCCCAGAGTGCTTTGCCCCATGTAACGCCATGTGCTCGCAGCCATTTTATCAATCAAAAGCACACGTCGTTCACCCGAAGTACCCCAAACTTCGACTTCGTTCAGAACCGCAGTTTTCCTGAAATTCTAAACGAATTCCACTTCGTTAGAATCAATTCGCCCATCTCTAGTTATTGGTAATGTTTGGTCATTTTGGTCTTCGTATACTGGGATTTGTTTGGCATCAGTATGATGGTGATATGTACCATGAAGTATTTGCTTCTTGTATCACTAAGAGGTCCCAGTAAAGGTTTGTGGTCGGTGGGTGAAGAGAGGGGATCCAAGAATTTGCTATGGCGTCCAAGATTCTCTAAATACTCCCCTGCAAAGAGAGTTGCTGGTTGAAAACTGTCTGTAAAGTGGCTGTCAAACTTTTTCACGGTCAATAGAAAATCCATGCAGCCATCCCCTGTGCACGGATTTTCCGCCGGACGGTTTTTTAGAGCGCTGCTAGTCTGAAAAAGATTGAACATGTTCATTCTTCCGACCGGTTTTCAGGCGGAATGTATAGGGTGAGGGCTTTCCTCCACAAATCGCGGAGAAAAGCTGTCTCCCTGCAGCCATGTATGCAGCCCAAAAACAGAGCAAACACTTGTCGGATAATCCGACCAGTATTTGCTCTGTGCCTTGAGCACATGCCCTAAGGGAGTACAGATGTCTCCTGTCTGAATCTCTACAGCTAGATCCCTCTTAGCCCCTCCCTGCTGTGAACTCTGCATTGCTCTAGTGTCTGCAGTTCACAGCTACAGGGAGCAGGCAGATTGGGTGGTTATACATTATCAATTCTAGCGTGTTACAATTGCGTGTTTTCTACGCTACACAACAAGAGAAAAAATTGTAATTAACCTTTGCTTGTGAATTAGGCTACAGGAAAATTGTATTTTTTGGCGGTGAAAAGAGGGTTTCTTGGAGCCTCACAGCAGAAAAACAACGTTAATTAACCCCTGGATTAAATTGGCAAAAAATTTGAGCAGCCACAACTACCACTTTGTAGGGTTAAAATTTGGGGTTTTTTCCCTACGCTACACAAGAGAAAAAATTGAAATTTAACCTTTGCTTGTGAATTGGGCACGGGAAAAATTTTGTATTTTCTGGCGGTAAAAAACTTTTTTGGAGTACCACAGCAAAAAAAAACAACCAAATTAACCCCCCTGGATGTAATTTGCGCAAAAAGAATTGAGCCCCAAACTATACTTTGTAGCGTGTTACAATTGCATGTTTTTACCTACACAACAAGAGAAAAAATTGTAATTAACCTTTCCCTTTGGAATTTAGGCACAGAAAATTTGTTTTTTCGGCGGTGAAAAAACGGTTTTTTGGGAGTCCCCACAGCAGAAAACAAGCTTATTTAACCCCTGATGTAAATTGGAAAAATTTGAGCAGCCACAAACTACTAGTTTTTTTGAGGTTAAAATTGCTTTTTTTCTCGCACACAACAAAGAAAAAATTGTAATTAACCTTTGCTTTGAATTGGGCAACGGAAAATTGTTTTTTTTTGGCGGTGAAAAAAAGTCGGTTTCTTGGAGTCACACAGCAAAAAACAAGTTTAAATTAACCCCTGGTGTAAATTGCGAAAAAGAATTGAGCACCACAAACTACTCATTGTAGGGTTAAAAATTGCGTGTTTTCTATTACACAACAAAAAAAAATTTAATTAACCTTTGCTTGTGAATTATCACGGGAGAATTTACTTTCTGGCGGTAAAAAAAGGGGTTTTGGGAGTCCCCACAGCAGAAAAACAACGTTTAAAAATTAACCCGGGATGTAAATTGCAAAAAGAATTGAGCCCCCAAAAACTACTAGCTTTGTACTGATACAATTGCGTTTTTTTACGCTACAACAAGAAGAAAAAATTGAATTAACCTTTTTATGAAAAGGCTACAGGAAAATTTATTTTCGGGCGTGAAAAAGAGGTTTTTTGGGTCACCACAGAAAAAAAAACGCTTAATTTAAAACCCCTAGTTTTAAATTTTCCCAAAAAGAATTTGACACCACAAACACTACTTTGAAGGTGTTAAAATTGTTTTTTCTACGCACACAAAAGAGAAAAAATTGAAATTTAAACCTTTGTTTAATTAGGTAAGAAAATTTATTTTCGGGCTGAAAAAGACGTTTCATGGATCCCAAGCAGAAAAAAAACACAAATTTAAAAACCCCGGGGATGAAAATTCGAAAAGAATTGACACCACAAACACTAGCTTGTACGTTTACAATTGCTTTTTTCTACGCTACATAACAAAAAAAAATTGTAAAAACCCTTTTGCTTGTAAATTACTACAAAATTGTATTTTCGGGCTGAAAAGGGGTTTTTTGGGAGTCACCACAGCAAAAAAAACGCTTAATTAACCCCTGGATTAAATTGACAAAAAATTGAGTACCACAAACTACTACTTTGAGCGTGTTACAATTGCGTTTTTCAAAATACCAACAAAGAAAAATTGAAATTAACCTTTGCTTTAATTATCTACAGGAAAATTTTAAATTTTTTGGGGGGAAAAAAGAGGGTTTTATTTTTGTCACCCAGCAGAAAAACAACGCTTAATTAACCCCGGGATTAAATTTCCAATAAAATTGAGCCCCCACAAACTACTCATTGTGTTTTTACAATTGCGTTTTTCTACGCTACAAAAACAAGAGAAAAATTGTAATTAATCTTTGTTTGTAAATTATCTAAGAGAATTGTACTTTTTCTGGGGGTGAAAAAAACGGTTTTTCTAAGTCACCACACATAAAAAACGCTTAATTAACCCCCCTGGATGAAAATTGCACAAAAGAATTGAGGCCAAAACTACGAGTTTTGTAGGTTTTAAAAAATTGCTTTTTTTCTACATAAAACAGCAAGAGAAAAAAATTGTAATTAACCTTTGCTTTAAATAGGTACAGGAAAATTTTTTTTCTGGCGGGAAAAAGTCGTTTTTGGGAGTAAACACAGAAAACAACGCTTAATTAACCCCTGGAGTAAATTGCGCAAAAGAATTGAGACCACAAACTATAGCATTGTAGCGTATTACATTGCGTGTTTCTCGCTACACAACAAGAGAAAAAATTGTAATTAACCTTTGCTGTGAATTAGCTCAGTAATTACTTCATGGGCGGTGAAAAAGGAACGTGTTCAAATTCACCACGCAAAAAAACCATCCCCTTTAATTTACCCCTGGATTTTTTAAACTTGCACAAAAGAAATTTTTTGACAGCCACAAATGTATAGCTGTGTAGCGGTTTAAAAATGCGAGTTTCCCTGCGCCATGCAGCAAGCAAAAATGAAAACCTTGTTTGGGAAATTAATACAGAAAGTATTTGTTTGGGGCCTGTGAAATGAAGGGAACAGAGTTTCCTTTGGGAACTCACAGCAGAACCTCTAGCTTAATTAACCCTCTGGTGTCTAATTCGCAAAAGAGATTGAGCGGGTTAAAATTATAATTTGTAGCGTGTTACAATTGCGTGTTTTCTACGCTACAGAACAAGAGAAAAAATTGTAATTAACCTTTGCTTGTAAATTATGCTACAGGAAAATTTTAAATTTTTGGCGGTGAAAAAGACGGTTTCTTGATCACCACAGCAGAAAAAAACGCTTAATTAACCCCTGGATGTAAATTGCGCAAAAGAATTGAGCAGCCACAAACTACAGCTTTGTAGCTTGTTACAATTGCGTGTTTTCTACCTACCAAAACAAGAAAAAAAAATTGTAATTAACCTTTGCTTGTGAATTATGCTACAGGAAAATTGTAATTTTTGGCGGTGAAAAAGACGGTTTCTTTTTGTCACCACAGCACAAAAATAACGCTTAATTAACCCCTGGATGTAAATTGCGCGAAAGAATTGAGCAGCCACAAACCTAGCTTTTGTAGCGTGTTACAATTGCGTGTTTTCTACGCTACAAACAAGAGAAAAAATTGGAATTAACCTTCTTGAAAATTACTACAGGAAAATTTAAAATATTTGGCGTTGAAAAGACGGTTTATTTTTTTCACCACAGCAAAAAAAAACGTTAATTAACCCTGGAGTAAATTTCGCAAAAGAATTGAGAGCCAAAACTACTATTTTGTAGCTTGTTACAATTGCTGTTTTCTACGCTACACAAAAATAAAAAATTTTTAAATTTAAACCTTTTGTTTGTGAATTTTTGCTACAGGAAAATTGTAATTTTTGGCGTGAAAAAGACTTTATTTTTGTCCCCCACAGCAAAAAAAAATAAAGTTTAATTAACCCCGGTGAAAAATTGGCAAAAAAAATTGGCAGCCACAAACTACACTTGTACTTTAAAATTTGGGGTTTTTTCTACGCACACAAGAGAAAAAATTGTATTAACCTTTGCTTGTGAATTGGGCTACAAAAATATATTTTCTGGGGGTGAAAAAGACTTTTTTCTTGGAGCCACCAAGAGAAAAACAATGCAAATTAACCCCTGGATAAATTCCAAAATAATTGAGCAGCCACAAACTACTACTTGAGCTGTTAAAATTTGCGTTTTTTTCTACGCTACAGAAAAAGAGAAAAAATTGTAATTAACCTTTGCTTGTGAATTACACGGGAAAATTTTGTATTTTTGGCGTGAAAAAGACGGTTTTTTTTTTGTCCCACAGCACAAAAACAACGCTTAATTAAACCCTGGATGAAAAATTGCCAAAAAAATTTGAGCAGCCACAAACACTACTTTGTACTCTTACAATTGCGTGTTTTCTACGCTACACAACAAGAGAAAAAATTGTAATTAACCTTTGCTTTGAATTGTGCACAGGAAAATTGTAATTTTTGGCGGGAAAAAGACTTTTTATTTTTTGTACCAAGCACAAAAACAACGTTTAAATTTTAAACCCCTGAAAAAAAATTGCGCAAAAGTTTGAGCAGCCACAAACTTACTTTTTACGTTTACAATTGCTGTTTTCCGCTACACAAAGAAAAAATTTGTAATTAACCTTTCTTGTGAATTAGGCTTACAGTTAAATGGTATTTTTTGGGCGTGAAAAAGACTTTTTATTTTTTCACCACAGCAAAAAACAACGTTTAAATTTTAACCCCGGGATGTAAATTCGCAAAAAAATTTGGGGCACCAAAAACTATAGCTTTGTACGTGTTAAATTGCTGTTTTTCTTTACGCTACATAACAAAGAAAAAAATTGGAATTTAAACCTTTGCTTGTAATTAAGCTACAAAAATTTATTTTCTGGCGGTGAAAAAAGTTTCGGGAGTCCCCACAGCAAAAAACAACGTTTAATTAACCCCGGTTTAAAATTTCCAAAAGAATTGAGCAGCCAAAAACCCACTAGCTTTGTAGCGTGTTACAATTGCTGTTTTCTACCTACACAGCAAAAAAAAATTGAATTTAACCTTTGCGGAAAGTAGGCACAGGAAAATTGTATTTCGGCGGGAAAAAGACGGTTTCTTTAGTCACCACAGCAAAAAACAACGCAAAAAATTACCCCTGGATGAAATTCCAAAAAAAAGAGCACCCAAAAACTACTAGCTTTGTACTTTTACAATTGCGGGTTTTCCTACGCTACACAAAAAGAAAAACTTGTAATTAACCTTGTTTGGGGGAATTATGCTACGGGAAAATTTTGGTAATTTTTGGCGGTGAAAAAGACTTTTATTTTGCACCACACAAAAAAACAACCTTAATTAATAGTGTTGGGGCGAATTTTTAGCGACAAATTTAAAAATGGGCAAGGTTTTTAGGGTTTGTTTCCAAAATTTCCAACCCATGCAAAATTAAATTGTTAAAATCGAGCATCATCAATTAAGATCGCCCCTTTTTTGGGCTTTTCCCCGTAATTTTGGCGGCCACAAATCAGATTTTTAAAAATGGGAAGCAGGATAAAGAGTGTGTGCGACTCATGACGGGGAAATGTGATTTTTTGCGATTGGCGGGAAAAATTCCCCTTGACCTCTTTTTAAACCTAAACACCTTTTCCCCGTTTAAAGCCTCATTGCTCTCACGTTTCATAGGTATAGTACCTGCGCTCTGCCTGTGGCCAAACAGCTCACAAAATTAAAGTCTTTTTTCGCACAGAGAAACCTCTACAAATTAGCTGGAACCTTCCAATTTATTAAATTTTAAGAAAATTTAAAAGATTTTATGTATTTTACTAAAATTTTTAAAAGAGCATTTTACCGCGGGAAAAATTTCCCGGGGCGGGGGAGAAAGGGTGGGGCCCCGCGGGCGAAAAACAGAAAGCCCTTTTCCTATAAAGAACACGGATAAAGTTCCCAAGACTTAGGTAGACATTGTAGGGGAATATCTTAATTATTAAATTTGCTATTGAAATATTTTTCCCGGAATTTGGGGACCGAACTTATATTTGGATACACATCATTTCTATAACTCAGGTCTCTTTTAGGTCAAAACCCACTATTTTTTATCATAACATTTTTAAAAGTTTCATTTTAATTTTCCCCATTACACCCGTGACGTTTTTAAAAACCAGCTTTTCAGTTAAATTACAATCCGAATATTGTGCAGCACAGTTGTTTGTTGCCAAAAAAACCGTGTATCATACAAAACATAACGGTTACGGTTTTTTTACTTTTCCACCCAGCATTGTTTAATTTACGCAGCACCACGTAAAAACTTTAAAACACAAAATTCAAAAACCACAGGAATTTAAAAGTGCAAAAAATACTGTTTAAAATTAAACCCAAAAAATAACATTACGTGTTTTTTGACTTTTGCACACCCCGTTTGTTCATTGACCAGCATCCCTGTAAATCTTTAAAAAAGCAAATTTTAAATTCCCACAGGTGAATTGAAAGGGGCAAAAAAAAACCGTTATCTACAAAAAAATAAAAACAGAACGTGTTTTTTGACCTTTGCGCACCCACATTGTTCATTTACGCACACCACGTTATCTTAAAAAAGCAATTCTATATTCACCACAGGTGAATTGAAAGGTGCAAAAAAAACCTGTATCATACAAAACTAACAGTTTTTCTTTTTTTTGACTTTTTTCACACCCACTTGTTTTATTGATGCACATCCAGTAAATCTTAAAAAAAGCAATTCTATATTACCACAGGGGAATTGAAAGGGGCAAAAAATATGTTTCATACAAAACAAACATTACGTGTTTTTTACTTTGCACCCCACATTGTTCCCCTTGACCAGCATCCCCCGTAAAATCTTAAAACACAAATTTTTATATTCACCCACAGGGGAATTGAAAAGGGGCAAAAAATACCGTTATCATACAAAACAAACAGTTACGTGTTTTTTTTTATTTTTCACACCCACATTTTCATTTACGCAGCATCCACGAAATCTTAAAACAGCAATTTCTATATTCACCACAGTAATTGAAAAATGCAAAAAAAAAACCGTTTTTTTATCCAAAACAAACATTACTGTTTTTTACTTTTCCACCCCGCTTGTTTATTGCCAGCACACGTAAAATCTTAAAAAAGCAATTCTAGATTTACCACGGTGAATTGAAAGGTGCAAAAAAAACCGTTATCATACGAAAACTAACTTTTGTGTTTTTTTTACTTTGCAACACCCCCATTTTTCATTGACGGCATCCCACAAAAACTTTAAAACAGCCCCAAACCATATTCACCACGTTTAATTTGAAAGGTTGCAAAAAATACCGTTTATTATACCAAAACATAACATTACTTGTTTTTTGACTTTTGCACACCCAGGTTTTGTTTCATTGACGCAGCATCCACGTAAATCTAAAAACAGCAAATCTATAAACACGCAACCAGGTGAATTGAAAGGTGCAAAAAATACCGTGTATCATACTCAAAACATAACAGTTATACGTGTTTTTTTTTACTTTATGCATCACCCAGCAATAAGTTTCCTTGAAAGCAGCATCCCCGACAAAATCTTAAAAACATCAATTCTATAATTCACACCATAGGTGAATTTGAAAGGGCAAAAAATACCGGTTAGTAACATACGAAATCATAACAGTATACGTGTTTTTTTGACTTATAGCACACCCAGCATTGTTCATGCTGACAGCAGGCAACCACGTAAATTTAAAACAGCAATTCTAGGTATTTCACCACAGGTGAATTGAAAGGTGCAAAAAATACCGTTTAGTTATAACCAAAACATAACAGGAATTACGTGTGTTTTTGGACTTTTGCCCAGTCCCAGATTTGGAAGATAGTACACCTAGCATTAAATTTGAATCCTGCAATTTGTTTTGGATTAGAGGGAATTGAGAATAGCTGTGATATGCCGTCTTTAATAAGAGAGACTTTCCCAAACTATTCCATAGCTTCTCAAATTTTTATATTTCTGAACATGGAGCGTAATGCAGGGGGTAAGCGAGCAAAGTGGGGTTAGCACTGGAGGAAGAGGTTACGAGAGAAGGTTGCTCCCTTCCAAGTTGCTGCGACAACACGCATGCCAGCGGATCGTCATTTATTGGCAGGACCGTCTGGCCTGTCAACCCTCGCTGGTCAGAGCCACTGTTAATCTAAGTACGAAACAGCGACGTCATAACTGTCCTTCAGTGTTAATGCAACCTGCATCTAGCAGTCTTACCTCGCACGTCCTCTGCAGTCACGCCCGACAAATGGTCCGTCATCAGCATCAACAGCATCTGTCCAACCATGAAGCAGCCCAAATGTCAACACGTGTTACCCACCACTGTGGATATTCCTTGTCAGCGGACCTCTTTGATGACAAAATGTCGGTTTGGGGTCAGAATGCATGTTAAAATGTTCAAAGAGGATGATTTAGTCTGGCTCTGACTGCCAGTTGACAGATTGCCGACAGAGGAGGGTGAAGGAAGGCCGGTCAATCGGCAAGAAAATTCCCTGTCGGGGACCGGGGCAATGCCTTGCGAAGTGCCCCCTTGCTTGTAGCCCGCAGCTTCTGGAGCAGAAAGGTTTTCCATGACGACAAAGTACCTGTGTTGAGTGATGATGAATGATGACAGACTGCGGATCCCATCCCTGGTCTTTTCCGCCAGAATTTGCTTGCGAGCGCTTCATCAGTGGACGAGGAGAAGACGTAAGGGTAGTGTCAATACGGTGGATCCCCCGCCACAAAAAGGGAGAGGGCGGACGCAGAAGTCCGCTGATATATATTCCGCCAGCCACGGTCAGCGCAAACCCCTCTCCTCGCTTATCCGCCGTCAAAAAAAGGTTGACCAGGAGCCTCTCCAACCTGGGCCTTCTTTGAGCAAGCCTTCTGATGTTCACCCATCTATTCATATGCCGCCTTGGCCGTACAACGCATAAGAAGATTCAATAAACCTTTAAGTGGTTAACCACCACCAACGTGTTCTAGTCACATCAGGAATGCATGAGTTGAATGGAGGGAACACTTGGCCAACAAAAGCCAGACCGAGCGCCGGGCCCTTCCAACCACTGTCACACCCTCTGTCTCCGCCTCCTCCTCCGTCTGCCACCACCAAGCGTTCCTCAGCTGCCCATGTCCCCACTCAGAGTCATGATCAGGGATCAGCCTCCGCTTCAGCCTCCACCGTCGCCCCAAGTACCACCAGCACCACCAGAGACCCATCCTACCCCTTCTCCTTCCGGCCAGTTTGACGACCTGCACGCCGTACAGTCGGCCAGTCTAGCAGCCAGCCTTCTGTCTTCCAGGTTTTGGTAGCAGAAATAAACACTTTAACCCAAACCATCCCAAAGCCAAAAGCTTGAATGGACGGCATTGCCATGCTTTGGCCTTGGAAATGTTACCGGGGTTTCCGTCTGGTGACACAGATGGTTTCCGCCACGTCAAGGCCCTCTCCTGCCCCCATAACCAGATGCCGAGCAGGCATTTCTTTTGCCAGAAAGAAGAGCCGTCCCTGCGGCCCAGCCACTGCATCTTAAAATTTCAAGCGCGTTGTCTGCATCTGTGTCCGGAAAATCCATCTCACCACTCGACACATGGACTAGTAGGCACGGCCATGGCCGCTATATCTCTGTGACAGCTCACAGGGTGAGCTGGGCTGGATGTCTCTGGGGGTGACGGTGGCTCTCATGTCGGCGCACGCTCTTCAAAACCGCAGGGATGGTGCAGGGCTCTTTCCTCCAAGGTCCTCCTGGTTGGCATCACGTGCCCAGGAGACAACCAGGCCTTTTTGAAATCAATCGACCTGTGGAGACCGTCCACACACAGGTCAGAGAGTCTGTGGACGGCTCTCCAGCATCGAGACCGAGCGCTGGCTGGTTGACAAAGAACCTTGTGCCAGGCAATTTGGTGTGTCGATACGGGCAAAATCTGCGTTGGCCGCCCTTAGATCGTAGTGTGGGAGCACATCCCTTGCCTGGCATCATGTCCCATAACCTTGTCTTCCAGAAAATTCTAAAGAGCTACCCGGGTCTGGACTGCCTTGCTGAAGAAGGCTCGAGGTCTGAGTTCGCACTTCCGCCATTCCGCACCCTGGCTTCTGTCCCGCTGGCTGCGGTTGCGAGCGTCAGCTCGCCTCGCTCCGTCAACCGACACTCTGGAATCCCCACCCTCCACTAAGCTCCAGCGATTGTGGGAGCAGCCGCAATCAATACGCAGTACGAAGTGACACATGGCCTGACTAGCAGCGGTGCGGAACCTGGGGTGTTGAGCCACCGAAGGCTGGAGGCAGGTGAAGAGAGCTCTGCACCATCCTTGCCAGTTTTGAAGAATCCACACAAAAATGGTCAGGTTGCGACGATGCCCTTGTCAGCTAGTGACCATTGTGAGTGATCTATAGTTCTGGAACGATTTTTGGACATCTCTGAAGACCATCAGTCCCGCCAGCGTCGAGGATGAAACGAACACAGATGCAGACACTGGAGCCATTCTCTCCGTCAAGATCCACAATGCGCCTACAGGTTCGTCAATTTTATCGGTCTTCCATTATGCAGTGGTTCAGGGGTCCAGAGCTAAAAAAGGCGGCACCTCAGCTCTCAGGGTGCATCATCTGAGCAAGTCAGGGCTGTGTTGAAGCTGTGCCGGAGGGAAGCGGAGGAGGAGAGGTATACCTAGACACCGGACGTCCCTGCCTTGGAAATAGGATGGTCTGAATATTGAGCAGATGAGATAGGATTAGTTTTGCTAGTGCCCCTCAACCCAGAGGCTTTGGGAACTCAAGGCTCCATCTCTCACATGAGTGCTTGAGTATGCTCCCATTTCCTACCAACATGATCCTCGCATTAATCCCATCAAAATTCACAACAGTTACTGGGTGGCCACCCTCCTGGATCCCCGGTACAAAACAAAACTCAGTCACTTTCCCTCCCACCCACCCTAAATAGAGAGGTAAAATGCAGGAAGATTGAGACCTTGCTGATTGGATCAACTTGAGACATCTTTTGCGTCAGCTGGTCACGTTCATTCAAGATGTCACTGGTGAACAACTCCAGCGACGTCACAGCAGTAGAGTCCAATGAAGCCCGAAGCGGACAGCAGCGGCATGCAGCAGTCAAGGTGTCAGGAAGCCTAATGGGTTCCCTCTGCAATCTTTTATTTAACCACCTCACCAACGCAAGCAATGTCAGGCCAGAGGGAAAAAAAAAAAAAAAAAAAAAAAAAAAAGAGAAAAAAAGAAAAAAATATATATTATATGTTAATAATAAACAGATCAACACCCAGAGGAACCAGCATAAGATCATGGTGCACGACTATCTGCGTCTTCAACACCGATGTTTTGTATGTGTTTCCGGAACCCAATAGACTTCTGGGTATCCAAAATGGACGAATGGCTCGTGAGCTCGCGGTGCTCGCCACGCATAGAGGTGTGTACACCGGAGCCCAGCAGCCCAGCGTCATAAATCTGAGCGACCTTCAGCACAGCCGGAGGAGATCATTACAGTACAAACGCATCCGGGCTTTTCCACAGATAATGTGTATCGTTTGACTTTCATGCAAGATGAATCAGGCATTGGATCTCTGATGATGTTGTGGCCCCAATTGCCAAGGTTCACTCGATTATTTGCTGGTCTGACTCACATTCTCTCATACAGAAATGGTCCCTTGAAGAAAACTTATTATTTAGAAATATCATTACTTACTTGCATATTTATTCTCAATTCCCAACATATCAAGATGTGTGCAGTATTTGCTGTGATGAGACTAAAAGACACCAAGGTTTCATTACAAACCATAGATCCCATATAACTACTCACTTCATCTTATAGAATTTTGCACATTGTCAATGGTTTTTGGGGGGGTCTAGTTGCGGCTCACAATTTTTTACAAGAGTCTGAGAAGTCTATTTATAATTTTTTGGGTCCATGTAGTCTGGTGAGATACAGCCATAATCAAGGTCCTTTGGAACAGAACTTTGGCTTTCTAAGGTGGGCATTTCTCCATCACAATTTTAAACAGTTGGCTGAGTAAGGGTCATATTTATAATTTTTTGGGTCATTGCAGCTTTGAAATGGAGCAATACTACAGGGTCCCTGATTTGTCTATTAAATGTTGTTTTTCTAATAGACAATTGTTCATCACATTGTCAAAAATGACTCATGTTCATGATTTGAATTTTTGGGGTGCATTTTGCTGTGACATTCAGCAGTATACAACAGGTCCTATTATAAAAAAATGTTGTTTCTAACAGACATATGTCATCCACAAATGTCCAAATAGGATGCTCAATGGCATGCTTTGAATTTTTTGGAGGCATTTTTGCTTGTGTTGACATGCACTAAAATATAGGTCCTATTCGTAAAAAAATTGTTTTTCAAACAGGACATTTGTTCTTCATCAATGGTCAAGAGTGGTCAAGGGTGATGGGTGCTGTCAGAAACATAATAGGTAGGACACTGTATTGGACACATATTGCAAAATTACTTGTTTTTGCATAGATCTTTAAGCATAGCGCTATCAATCTCGCTTTATTGAGACAGAGCCCATTTAATGACAATTAAAGAAAGAGAAAGCAAAGACATGGTGGATTCCATCCGATGTTAAAAATTGTTTTCTAGAATTAAAGTACTAAAAAACTTGCACATGTACAAAAATAGCAGTTAAAAAATTCCTCTGAATGTACAATAGAGGTACAGGAAAACTTGAGCCTAGATGTAGGTTATTCAAGAGGACATGGAGTATGGAGCACGGACAGAGAACAAAGTACAGAGAACCATTTCCTCACAACACGTTGAGTAAAATGAGAAAAGAATGCCAAGATAAAGCACCTGGAGGGTGGTGGTATAACAGGAGTGTTACCACCAGTATTTCAAGTGAAAGCTCAATTGGTTCCAACACTCATTACGGAGGGCAAGCGCTAACCCCATGTATGTTACTGTGTACTGATGAGGCTGGAGTTTCTCACACTTTCCGCTTCCGCACTCTGCTTCACCACGACAGTTTACGTTGCTGCGTCATCAGGGGCATTTTAACCTGCGTTTTAATAGATGACGGACGTCAGCCTGGGCTCGGTTCACCGCACCCACTTTAAACTCCGGCCCTGGGTCGATGCTTGTGGCCCAGGGCAGTGTATAGTCAATGTCGCAGTGAAACTAAAATGGAGGTTGAAAGACTCCATTTCCGGCACTTATTAAATGGTGGGGGTCATGCAGGTATGGGGCTCAAGCTGTGGCCAATGACGTTTATAGTCCAATTGTCCAGTGAAACGTAAATGGTGGTTTAAAGACTTCCTTTTTCCGGCACTTTTTAAAACTGGGGGTTATGCAGTTTTGGTGCTCATGCTGTGGCCCAGGAGCAGGTTTTAGAGTCAATGTCCAGTGAAACTAAATTGGGTGGTTGGAAAGACACCTTTTTCAGGCATCTTTTTAAATGTGGGGGTCATGCAGGTTTGGGGGCTCATGGCTGTGTCCCAGGACAGTATAGTCAATGTCCAGTGAAGCTAATATGGTGGTTGAAAGAACTCCTTTATTCCGGCACTTTTTAAATTGTGGGGGTCATGGCAGGTTTGGGGCTCATGCTGTGGCCCATGACAGGATAGTCAATGTTCCAGTGAAACTTAAATTGTGTTTGGAAAGAATCCATTTTCCGGCACTTTTAAATCTGGGGTCAAGCAGGTTTGGGGCTCATGCGTGCGTTTCCAGGACCAGGATATTCAATGTCCAGTTCAAGTAAGATTGATGGTTCAGAGATAAGTAAATCAAACTGCCTTCTGGGACTGTTCTTAATTTGTGGGATTTGCAGGTTGTAAGGAGTCATGCGCTTGTACAAGAATGGATAGTGAATTGGTGTGTTTTTTTTTTTCCTGTGGCTTTTATAACCTAAGTGTGTTGCCTAAGATTTAGGCTCGTATCCATTTGACTGTTGTGGAATGTTGAATTCCAGCTTCTCCAGCCCTGTTTGGGTGTAAGAATGAAGGTGTTGTTGCTCTCCCGATAGACTTTAATGGTCATCCGCATCAAAATCGACGCTGCTCACTATCGAAAAACCTTATCGATGGTGGCCGACTATCGACTATCGCCCGATGTCGATAGCCAACGTAATCGCTCAACACTAGTAATGAAACACAGAGTGAAAAATTTAAAGGGGTCTGAATACTTTCCGTACATACTGTATACAGCTGTGTATATGTACAGGAAAACTTTGCTGCTTCATAGTCTGTATGGGGTGCTATTGGTATCCACTGTCCAACATATATTAATAGTATTCCATACAGACTTCGGGATCTGTCATATTCTTGCTTACCTTGGGAGAGCCAGTCGTCAGACCCCAACCATCAAGCATTTTTATTATAAATATCAATTATACTTTGTTACTAATACCACTTGCCAAAACAGTTTTATGAGTTTCTTTTCTCATGAATAAATGAAAAACACGGAAGTCTAATTGCACAACATTTTTAATGAACAACGTTTAGCAAGGAAAACATAGAAAACACTTAGAGAAAAAGTTTTTAAGATAAATAAGATATGATAATAGAGATAATTGAAAAGGTTATTCCTCAAAGTACATTTATCAATTCTCCACAGTATAGGTGATGAATGCTTGATTACTAAGGGACACACTGCTGGGACAACATACTCATTAGCTGAACAGGGATCCTGTGGCCACTCAGTATCAGTAGGGCTGAAGAAAAAAGTTGTGTAATAAAACAGTTGTGTGATAAATGTCCTTTGTGGAACAATCACTTTGAAGTTTCTCTAATGTAAGATTAATGTAGATGCGTTAAATTCTTGCACAGTGATGGTGCATAAAATCTCAAGTGGAAACTGCACGTCTTCTTCCCTGTAGAAAATAGATTATTTACATATTAAGCTGTCCATATTTAGACACAACTAATACTTAGACAGAGACCTAAAGTTTTTTTTTTCGTATCTGGCTAATTTACAGACCCAAAATTGTGTGTAATTTTTTTCACCTCACCAGAATTATATTTTGATGTGAAAAATGAGCTTGGATTCAAAGAAGTGAATGTAAACTTCTAGTTTATGAGATATATTATTATTAAAGTTAGAGAATGGCACAAATTGGCACAAATCTATGTCTGTGTGCCATTTAATACATTTGGCACAGTTAACTCAAATTATTTTTTTTCCATTGCGCTGGTCCTGAAGTTACCATAAATGGCTGCTGATCCACTTGACAAGGTAGCATGAAATGCTACATTTTCCTTGTAGCCATAACAGCAGTGAAAACGAGTGGCCTCAGGAGATAAGACATGATTTATGGATGTTAGAAAAGGGCAACTCAAGTCAGTCAGCTGATCTAAACTGCGGCTTAACTATTACAGGGGTTTAACCACGTGAAACTACCAATCATATTTAAATGCTGGAAAACTATGCTTTTAAATTTTCCTTGTGGAAATTGATATTTTTTGAAAATACCAATGACCAAATTGGTACTCTTAAATATTAAAATATTATATAAAATGTAATAATGTTAGCAAAATGCTGTTATGTGCACAAGGGCTCTAACTTACCAAAAAAAAGCAGACTCCAATTTAGATTATTATGGAGCTCTCATAACTTCAGGGGTAACCTAACAAGAGGACATATTTGTTAGCGAATTATAAAACCACAAAATGTAAAGGGAGAGATGATAAAATGTAGTACTCAATTCCATCATAATAAATTATAATTTTTTTTAATTCAGATTAGGTTCTGTTATCTTATATGCAAAAAATATTTACCTTAGTTTCCTGATTATTTGGCACGGGGGTAGGACTCTCATCCAAAAACAAAGAGTCATCTGGGTTCCTTGTTGGAAGCTGGAGACCACTTGAAGGCATGATCACTTCTCCTTTGACCTGAGGAATAATGCAGCCGAAAACCTAAAAAATAGGAGATGGACATTTTCAATAATCATTCTAATGATGATAATTGACCATCAAAGTAAGCACTGTATTATGATTCTTCTAAGCACAGAAAATTTCATGCTATAATGATAGACCGGCACAGAGACTTTAAGACCCACCAATAGTATTACATTTGGGGTAATCAGTGGATGAGAGTGATAAGTTTTGGCTAAAAGAATGTTTGATTGTCGTATGCATCAGACACATTTTTATCTTTAAAATAATTTAAGCAGATTTTCTTTTATTATTTATTCAAAACCTATTGATGTTAAAATCTGACAGATTATTACCCATTTGATCATAATTAGAGATGCGCGAATTTCTCAAAAATTCGATTCGACCGATTTGCCGAATTTTTCGCAAAAAATAGTTTCAACCTGAATTTATTTGCGGCGAATCACATTAAAAAACAGCTATTTCCTGGCTGCAGAGAGCCTGTATGATGTTATAGAACATTATGCCATTATCAAATATGCATAGGGAGCGGGGTTTGGTATTTTAACAATGCTGTGTTTTAGTATGACACGCAGATGACAGGTGCCGCTCTTAGAATCGCTTCACACTTCACTTATCTGGGCAGTTACGGGGGCAAAACTGACCAAAAAACTGAAGTGGGAATGCAGCCTGACAAGGTAATGTCAGCGCCAGCTAGAAAGAACCGAGCAGAGAACCAAGATCCTACTATAGTATCAAAGAACGCATTCCTTTTACACCATCATCCCCCCCTTCGCCGCACTGAACTCCTGCTCTGATGCCACACTACTGGCTGGGCAGGACAGCTTCTCCAGTGCAAACTCGTCAAGTTGCGGCCACAAATTCAGTTTGGCTGCCCAGTAGTCCAGCAGATCTTCTATTTGGGGTGGCAGAGTGCTGTCCAAATAGGCCACCACCTGCTGGTTCAGGGTCTGCTCCAAGACCTGCTTCTGGTGAATACCTTCCTCACTAGGCGACTGAAGGAAGCTGCTCATCAACGACTCCAGACTCAGGTTGCTGCTGATGGAGCTGGTACTGCTCCTACTTCCCCACACCCCCACAGCAGCCGTGGCTGGGGTACATGAGCGATTAGGAACCCCCCGAGCAGACCTGCCAGAGGATGGATGATGGTGCAGAGAAAGGCAGCGGCTTTCTGTGTAGTACTTTAGTTTCTCCTCCCTCCTGGCAGGTGGAAAAAAGGCTCCAATTTGGACCGGTAGCGAGGGTCCAAGAAGGTGGAGAGCCAGAAGTCATCCCTCTGCCGGATGGTGACTATTCGGCTGTCACTAGCCAGGCAAATCAGCATGCTGCGAGCCATCTGCGCAAGTGACTCTGAGGGACTCCCTGCCTCCATCTCCACTGTATACTGCCTCGGTGTCTGGGTCATCTGCCTCGTCTTCCTCATCTCCCTCTACCTCCTTTGGCTGCTCCTACTCCTCCTCTCCTGTCACCTGAGTAGAAAAACTGCTCATTTCGCCAGACACTGCTTGTGCTCCAATGTCCTCCTCCTCCTTCAGTTCAACCCCGACTGGACTCCCGTGGCCATGAGATGTAGTCACCACGTCTCCAGTCCCCTAACCAGACAGATTTTGCAGCATCTGTTCCAGGACATGAAGCAGTGGAATGACGTTATTCATCCTGTAGTCCTGGCGACTGACAAATAACTGCCCTCCTCAAACACGGCAGGTGTCACGCATGAGCTGCCACTGGCTGACGTCAAAATTACACAGGGGAGTACTCCTGTCCACTTGGATCATCAAGAAATCATTAATGGCCTTTCTCTGTTCATAGTGTCAGTCCAACATATGGAGGCTGGAATTCCAACGGGTGGAAACGTTGCATATCAGCCTATGTTTGGGGAAGGCCATTCTGCCACTGCAGCTCAAGGAGGATGTTCTTGGTGCTGTAGGAATGGCTGAAGTGCATGCAAAGTTCCCTGGCCATTTTTAGGACGTCTTGCAGATGGGTGGAAGACTTGAGGAACCATGAAAACCAGTTTGAACAGTTTTCCCTGCGGGAGTTGGCTCTGCCCTCCGCGGCGCAATGGGGAAACATTTTCCTTCCATTGACTGTCCCCATGTTCCCCGATTTTCAGTTGTGCCGAGAAAGCCAAAAAATCGATTTTGTCTTGCAAACACGGGATTCCTTTTCGCCCGGAAAAACCAAGTGTAGAATGCTTGACACCGCCTCCCCGGGACATGGGGGATTATGGAGGAGCACTAAGATTTGGGGGGCTACTGGGGGGAAAAGGGGAGGCGGAATTGGCGCAGGATCACGTTTGACAACGTGAAGGAAAAAGCAATGTCTCTGTCCAAGTCGCGGTATGGTGGGCAGGAGCACATTCCCCAGTGGGCCGTAAAGGACATGTACGTCCCTGACCATAGTTAAGCCCCAACTCCACGCTCCGTGCACTTAAAAAGACGCTGATAGGCTCAAGGACTGGCCCCCCTTTCTGTCTACATATTTGTGCTTTTGGGTAGTTTTTTTTAAAAAGAAATGCAGCTTGACCCACCACTTGGAAAGGGGGGGGACTGCAGTACCCCCAACTTGGACAGGAGAGGGTGCTTCTGCCCTTAAAATGGTTGGACGCATATGCGGCTCTTGGCAAACGCCTAGGTGAACGACGCTGCTGGTGGTGAGGAGCAGGAGCATCGAACGGTAGATAATGGGAAAGACAAACGCCCCTTTGGGCAAGGTGGTGGACCCTTGATTGCTGAAATGGCTGCGTGCCACTGGGTGCTGCTGCTTTGTGCGGCAGGATGGACCACCACTTGAGAACGTTTCCCCAGGCCACGGATGGTGACGTTGCATTGATGATGTAGGGCCATGGGCCCACTTTTGTTCCCGGGGCCCACTTCATTTTTTCCCCCAAAATTTTACTATCCCATGTTCCCTCCCCCGGGGTGTTTTGGCAAAAAACTGCCAACCCGCCAAAAAGGTTTTGTACATCAGCGCTTGCATGCTGACGCCCCATGTGCCTCAGGGGCCCCCTGTCCCGCTTTTTTTCTGGGCCGAAAGGGACCGGGAACGGAGGGTCTCCCCTGGCCTTTGGTCCTGATTTTTGCACTGCTGCCACCCTGCGACTCCCGGCCATATACTGCTTGACGCGCCCTTTTTTCCCGTGAAAACGATAAGACCTTGCTTAACCCAGCCCCCCATTGATCGGCTAATCGTCATCGTGCCATCACTGCTGTCCCCTCAACGGTCCGGGTATAGAGCCTGACTGCTCACAACATAATCCATCCCACTCTCCACATCACTACTTGCCCCCTACTGCAAGAAGCGGGGATATTGCCCACCTCTTTTTGCCAATACTGCTGACTGTCTTCAAATACTTTGTCCTCACTGTATAGTGGCGCAGAGCCCATAGTATATAGTAGGTCTTTGGCTGAGGGAACAGAACGGGACAGAGATGGTTTTGAAGAGCCCCTGACCTGCTCCTGGGCCATGCCAACAAAGGGTTGTGTCTGAAAAACCCCCCGATTTTGGCTTTGGTTGTCCATGTCTTGGGGAGAATATATCCCTAGTCAACCTTCAAGGGCCGTTGGGTTGTGTCAAACACGGCCGTAGATGACATGGTAGTTGGGCCCTTGTGAGTCACCCTCTGCGTTCCCCCTTATGTGCTGCGCCCGTGCTGTGGGAAAACTTTTTGTGCCATGCCACTCGATGTGAAAGGCCCCCCCTCCTGTCTGCATAGTGTTTGATAAAAAATTTAAAATCAACAAACTCTGTTTAATTAAGATTTTGTTTATAAAAATCACACACTGATTTCAAAGGGTTTCCCCACAAACAAAATAATGAATCTTGGGCACGAATAAAATACCCTAAGAAAAACTGAGGGAATTCAGGCGTGTTGGGGCGAAATCCCAAACACCTGGATTTGAATCAAAATACCCCAAAAACGAGGAAAAATGGAATTTGGCCACAGTAAAAAAATACCCTAAGTTTTAACTTGAGGTTTTCAGGGTGTTGGGGCGAAACAACCGGGATTTCCCTCGAATACCCAAAAAGGGAAAAATGAACTTTGGCCCGATTGCAATATCCCAAAAAAAAAAAATTGTTCAGAACAGGTGTGTAATAAACACACCTGTAAAGGTCTTTCACCCCGTACTAAAAAATCGAAAATTTTTTTGCCAGAGTGCAATGGTGCTGCTACACCAGAGTTTGTAGGGAAAAGTGAAAAGGGCGGAATTTAAGAGGCTTCCCTATTTATAGGGTGTGACTCACAGAAGCGAATGGTTCTGATTGGGCATGTCTGCCATGTCTTTGGGGTGTCCTTTTTCCTCCCATGTTCTCTTTTATGTTCACCCTGTGCTCGTGGCCATTTCAGATTCGTCACCCGCGAACTGCTATGAACTTCAGCTTCGTTCAGAATCGAATTTTCCCTGAAATTCAAAATGAATTCCACTTCATTAGAATAGATTCGCTCATCCCTAATGGTTTGTGCATGTGCATTACCTGTTCTATTGGAGACTCATTGCCTAATTGTTTTGGTGGCGCTTGGGCAGGTTGCTGCTGTGCTGGATATAGGGGAATGATCTGCATCTGCATAAGAAAAACAATGTGAAATGCACAATTCCAACATCTACATTGCTTAATCAGTTTATAAGGCATTCTTTTATGATTTAACTATTACTAATTCATATGTTACT
Organism: Phyllomedusa bahiana; assembly: GCA_025379985.1. NCBI lineage: Eukaryota > Metazoa > Chordata > Amphibia > Anura > Hylidae > Phyllomedusa > Phyllomedusa bahiana. The sequence goes on along the minus strand of JAODAL010014965.1, from coordinate 57,886 downwards.
ATAAGGTAAGCTAATTTCAGATGGGACAATTCTCTAAATAGACTAGCCTCTCTTGATGCCTAAGCATCAAACTTTTCAGGGCAAGTAAGTAGGTTTTGTTTTTAAAGGAATTAAAAAATCTATAGGTTCTATGCCCCCCTCCTTTTCCCACCCCACCGAAATCAGGCGCATTAGAAAGTGCCGTGGGTGTTCTGTAATGCGCCTGATATGGGCATACAGGAGGCATTACACTAATGCGTACGAGGCTGATGTTGGGCTGAAAATACACCATAATTCTGGAGCAGCCCCGTTCATACATGCCGCCCTTAGAGTCTGTCCATATGGCATGGTTTTCTCGTAAGAATTTCAGACAGTTTGCGGATTTGGAAACTGTCTGAAAACTGACCAGAAACCGTCCCCATGGACTTTAATAGAAAATGCCTTCAGAAGTTTACACTTTTGAGCCGCCGGCGTTCTGAAAAACTTTGAACATGCACAATCTTCTGCCCGGTTTTCGGCAGAAGATGTGAAATTCATTGGTTATGGATGATGGGTGAATCTTCAATCTGCTGGCAGAACCAGCCCTCAAAACCATGCAAAACAAGATAAAATATCAGCCGGATTCTTAAGCAGAATCCGACCGGCATTTTACATATGCCATGTGGATGTACCTTTACTCTTTCCCCCTCAAATTAAAATGTATCCGTTATTGTTTACCTACAGGAAAACTAATGTGGAAAAATACAGTTGCTATGCATGATATAATTATTATCACTAATAAACCCTTACAAATGTAATAAAAAAGGATTTAAATCAGCATATGCATATATTTCCTTTTCCCTTTTTTTGAGGATTCCATATGGGAAACCCCTAAGACATCACCTAAGTCGACATATAAAAACATGTTTTCCCGTTTTTTTTAATGTCATTTAATTAACAACATTACATTTTACTTTCTCCCAATACAAGAATGACTGCCAGCCGTATTTGCCCCTAATTGCCCCTAACATTTATAAAGTCAAATTCCATTTACAATACACTCAAATTGAGAACATGGTTTAAAATGTAATGCCAGATTAACATAACCACACTTTTCAAAGTCATACCCAAAACAATTTACTGAAATGGAAAAATAGAATCAACAGGCATATTTCATGCCATGCCATCCTGGGTTTTGTCTTAAAGGGAAAGTGTAATGAGAACATGACATATTATATAAAAAAGGGTTTTCTGCGGCTGTTTTCGAGCCTTTGGGTTCACGCCGCTTTAGGCCCCACTTTTTGTTCGGCTTGGGCTGTTCTGCAGCAGCTTTGGGATATCAGCTCTGTATTCCCAGCCGCCTTTGAGGGGCATGGTGATGAGAGGTTTAAAGATGGGGCAAGGCCCCAAACTCTAAAGTTTTTAAAATTTGTCGTAAAAAAGATAGACAAGCTCTTGCTGTGTAAGTCACAGAGGGAGTGACGTCACAACTGCCATGTGCTGAGCGGAGGGAAGGGGAAATACTACTTAACTCTAAACAAAGCAAAATCAGAACAGCAATGTATTTGGAAAAATCTTTCTTTACCTTTGTCTACATATTGAAAGCTAATGAATATGATAGGAATAATCCTTTAAAATAGATTAAAAAAAAAAAAAACTTATTTTTCAGCAGACATGCATCAAACATTTACAATGGCAGATACTACATAGTTATTTGTTGTTTACATACTACTTATATATTCATACATGCCAACTCTCCCGCTTTTGGCGGGGGGGGGGGGTCCCCCCCGCCACCTCGGCAGAGTTGGCGAACCCCCCACCGCCAGCAGGCGCGGGGGTTCTTTAAAAAGACCCGGCACAGAGTAGGTGGTGCGCTACTCTGGGCCCCGGGGACTCCTACAGGGGGCGAGTCTCAAGACTTGTGTGGCCGCAGCCCCACATCAGATTCAGCTGCCGAAGGGGAGGAGGCAGAAGGGGGTCATTCCCCCCCCCTCTCCCCCTTTTATGACAGACGGTGTGCGCTGTACTAGTCACTCGAGGGGGTTGTTCGCGGCTGCACTCATCCCCCGCGCCTGGGGATGCGGGAGCTGGACGGGTTGCTGGGGGGCCTGGTGAGAGGGGAACTACCCGGGTACTGGGGGCAATGCCGGGACTGGGGGGGAATACCTGGCTACTTGGGGGAATACCTGGCTACGGGGGGAATACCTGGCTACTGGGGGCAATACCTGGCTATTGTGGGAATACCCGGTACTGGGGACAATCCGGCTACTGGGGAAATGTCTGGGTACAAAAGGGGGGAATACTGGCACAGGGGGCATACCGGTATACTGGCTTAAAAGGGGGATACTTGGGTACAAAGGGGGCCCACCGGCTACAGAGGGGGCACTACCCGGTTACTAAAGGGGGCTCACCCGGCTATGGGGGTATACCTGGCTTTTTGGGGTCCGCCTGGTATTAGGGGGCCACCCCGACTAAAGGGGCACTACCTGATATAAGGGGCGTCACTGGCTATAGGGGCATCTACCTGGATTTGGGGGGGTACTACCTGGTATAAGGGGACTACCTGGCTAGAGGGGCATCTACCTGGCTTTCTTCCAGAGCTGTTATGCATTTAGGTGGAGTGGGTGTGGCTTTTTTCTAGAATCTCCCACTTTTCCACTTTCAAAAGTTGGCAACTATGTATATATTACAGCTGACACTGCACAGATCGAAATCAAAGATAAGAACAGTTCCAACCGTTTAGATACTGTACTCAACAGCATGGTGGGGGAGAAGGGGGAGTTGGAGAAGATAACTCTCTTCCTTACAAGCCTTCATAAGCCTAGAATAATACAAAAATTCTAAACTTATGGTTTTCAGAAAGCAGTAATAAGAAAACATGAAAATGTTAGGATCTCAAGACCCAAAATAGTTGCCAAAAAAGACTGGTGTTTTTATTTTTAATGTGACTTTTTACATCCACTGATCAGTTTTCGTCTTAGTTTACACCTATGTCATTTTATTAGCAGCTGTACTAGGTATTGCAGTTCAGCCCTTTACCGAAACCCGGGCAAAACTGTAGTAACCCGTAAAAAAGGGGGAACAGCTATTAAAGACACAGTGTGGCCCTTTAAAGGTGGCTGAATAAGGCCTTCATATCTAATTTTTATGGCCTTTTTTTTGGGGAAAAACGTACTGTTTGGAGTTGTCCCAAGAAAGGTACCTGATTTGGAAGCTGAGTGTTCTGTCCACTGCGTGCATTAAATGGGATTTGTGGCAGTCCTGCTATCTTCCCCTGCAGTTGTGGCTGATACATACCAGGCACAAAGAGATTCATGGCACTACCCTGTGAAGATGGATAAAGCCATGTTTACCAATAATTAAATTGCCATTACAAAGTACAGGTATAGTACAATGGAAATTAGGTTGGGTTCACAATAGGAACGAGCAATACTTTAGCAATACACAGCTGAAAAAGCAAAAAAAATTCTGGCTAGCCGCGTGCAGTATGTATTTCTCCCATATTTTTTCTTTTCAAAACTAAAAAATTTTAAAAATTTCACAACCCTTAAAATCCATAAATTTTTAAAACAAAAAAAAGAAAAAAAACCTTTTATCTTTTCATTTTCAAAAAAACCCCAAAAATTAAATAAATTTAAAAAACAATTTTAAAAACTTTCCAAGTACAGGAATACCATTTATTCGCGGATTTTATTTTGATTTTCTAAAAATCCCACGTTCCCCGGTGCACAAGACACAAAAAAAAATTTTTCTGTATGACTTTTTACCCGGGTTTAAAATCTGGCGGAAAATGCAAAATTTGATATTCCCCAAAATTCCCCTCGGATTTCCACATCCCCTATGTTGACTGTACGGGGCCAACGGCCATATCCAAAAACCGACTGCGGATTTTGCGCAAATCTGCGCCAAAACACGCGGTCCTGACACAGTCGAGCAATGTTAAAATGCCATCGGATTTTGGATCAAATTTTGACATATGTCGTGTAGACCTCGCCTTACAAAGAAAACGGTTTTATTGAACAATGCACAAATACTTTCAACTCATGAAAAGGCACAATACTTAATAGATGCCAATCTAATTAAGTGATGCTGGGCACTTGAGCGCGTCTAAAAAAAAACTGATAACACTGGTCATTTGTCTGATTTCCATGAAGTGTGGTGACATAACATGTGCAGCAGCAGAATTAATACCAAAATGTAGCATTATGGAATTCCTTCTTTCTTCTGACCATCTTCCCTTCTGTCACTTTCAGGTATGCATCTCTGTGAGACTAGTAAAAACAGAAATCCCTCCACACAGGCACAATCTAGATCCACTGTCTTTCTATTTATATATTTTAATGGTATGAATCTCTGTGGTGTCACAACTTCCTTGTCTGTCTCCTTTCCTTGCTATGCATAGATGATTAGAGTCCCATTATTTTGTCACTTTGCTGTCTTTCCCTCTGCTCATTAACATCATACCCAAGACCCTTGTTGTTGACACCTGATAGCCCTGATTAGAGATGGGCGAATTGATTTAACGACAGTGGAATGCGTTTAGAATTTCAGGAAAATTCGGTTTCGGAACGAAGTCGAACTTTGGGGTACTTCGTGAGAACCGAAGTGTGCTGTGTGATTGATAAAAATGGACTGCGAGAACAAGGCGCTACATGGGGCAAAGCACTCTGGGAGGAAGAAGGGCATAGCTGCCTGACATGTGCAGAGATGAAGCCAATCAGAGACCGGCGGATGCTGTGACGTGCACCGCCTATATAAGACCGAGCGCGCCGCTGGGCGCTCACTCCTTCACTGTACTGATAGGGAAGGTGCTGCTGCGGGTGATAGCGCTTTCTGAAGACCTGATATTTTACACACGGCCCGCGATTTTTTGTGGGTTTCTCTAGCTTGGTCTCAGAGACTGTGTTCTCTGAATGTTCTATTTTCTGAATTTTTGGTATTGGATCTGAAATCCAGGTGCGTCCTCGCCAGCTGCATATACATTCTATATCCAAGTGGGGATCTAAGCCTGTTCCTGTTGTATTCATTAAAGAACAGCGTTTTTACTAACAAAGACCACTTCATAGGTGGCTGGCTGTATTGCTAATTGCGCAATTATTACATCCAGGGTTAATAAAAGCGTTGTTTTGCTGTGTGCCTGACCAAAAATAAACGTCTTTTCAACGCCAAATATATATTTTTTTTTTTTTGGTAGCCTAATTCACAAGCAAAAGGCTAATTACAACTGTAATCTCGTTGTTGTGAGGCGTTGAAAACACGCCATTGTAACACGCGACCAAAGCTACTATTTTTGTGCGGCTCAATCTTTGGCGCAAGTTCATCCAGGGGTTAATTAAGGCGTTGTTTTGCTGGGTGTGCTGACAAAAATACCGTCTGTTCAACGCCAAATATATATAATTTGTTTTGGTAGCCTAATTCACAAGCAAAGGCTAATTACAACTGTATCTCTTGCTGTGTGGCGTAGAAAAAGAAACCCCCCACCCACTTGTAACACGCTACAAAGCTACTTGTTTTTGCGGCTCAATTCTTTGGCGCAATTTACACCCAGGGTTGAATTAACGTTGTTTTGCTGGTGTGCTGACAAAATAAACCGTCTTTTTTCAACGCCATATATATATAAATTTTTTGGTAGCCAATTCACAGCAAAGGCTAATTACAACTGTATCTCTTGTTGTGTGGCGTAGAAACACGCAATTTTCACACGCTACAAAGCTACTAGTTTGTGCGGCTCAATTCGTTGGCGCACTTTACATCCAGGGGTTAATTAAGCGTTGTTTTGCTGGTGTGCGGACAAAACTGAAAACCGTCTGTCAACGCCAAATAGATTTATTTTTTTTTTGGAGCCTAATTCCAGCAAAGGCGAATTACAACTATCTCTTGTTTGTGTGGCGTAGAATACAGCGCAATTGTAACACGCTACAAAGCTACTAGTTTTGTGCGGCTCAATTCTTTGGCCAATTTACATCCAGGGGATAAGTAAGCGTTGTTTTGCTGGTGGCTTGACAAAAATAAACCGTCTTTTTCAACGGCAAATATATATATTTTTTTGTTGGTAGCCTCATCACAAGCAAAGGGCTAATTGGCAACTGTATCCGTTGTTGTGTGGCGTAGAAACACGCAATTGTAACAGCTACAAAGCTACTATTTTGTGCGGCTCAATTCTTGCGCAATTTACATCCAGGGTTAATTAAGCGTGTTTTGCTGTGTGCTGACAAAAATAAACCGTCTTTTTCACGCCAAATTATATATTTTTTTTGGTAGCCTAAATTCACAAGCAAAGTTCTAATTACAACTGTACTCTTGTTGGTGTGGCGAGAAAACTCGCAATTGTAAACGCTACAAAAGCTACTAGGTTTGCGGCTCAATCACTTTGGCGCAATTTACATCCTGGGTAATTAAGCGTTGTTTGTTTGCTGGGGTGCTGACAAAATAAACCGTCTTTTCAATGCCAAATATATATATAGTTTTTTTTTGGTAGCCTAATTCACAAGCATAGGCTAATTAACAACAGTATGCTCTTTTTGTGGTGGCGTAGAAAACACGCATTGTAACACCTACAAAGCTACTAGTTTGTGCAGGCTCAATTCTTGGCGCAATTACATCCAGTTGAATTTAAGCGTTGTTTTGCTGTGTGGCTGACAAAAAGAAACCGTCTTTTTTCAAGGGGCCCAAATATATAGATATTTTTTGGGAGCCTATTCACAAGCAAAGGCTTAATTACAACGGGTATCTCTATTGTTGTGGCGTAGAAAACACGCAATTGTAACACACTACAAAGCTACTATTTTTTTGCGGCTCAATTCTTTGGCGCAATTTACATCCAGGGGTAATTAAGCGTTGTTTTGCTGGTGTGCTTGACAAATAAACCGTCTTTTCAATGCAAATATATATATGTTTTTTTTGGGTAGCCTAATTCACAAGCAAAGAAGCTAATTACAACTTTATCTCTTGTGGTGTGGCGTAGAAAACACGCAATTTTAACACCGTACAAAGCCTACTATTTGTGCGGCTCAATTCTTTGGCGCAATTTACAGCCAGGGGTTAATTAAGCTTTGTTTTGGCTGGTGTGCGACAAAAATAAACCGTCTTTTTCAACGCCAAATATATATTTTTTTTTTGGTAGCCTAGATTCCAAGCCCAGCTAATGACCAACGTATAGTCTTGTTGTGTGGCGTAGAAAACTCGCAATTGTAACACTCTACAAAAGCTACTAGTTTGTTGCGGCGCAAATCTTTGGCGCAATTTACATCCAGGGTTAATTAAGCGTTGTTTGCGTGGTGTAGCTGTCAAAAAGAAACCGTCCTTTTCATCGCAATAGATATATTTTTTTTTGGTAGCCTAATCCAAGCCAAGGCTAATTACAACTGTATCTCATGTTGTGATGGCGTAGAAAACACGCAATTGTACACACCTACAAAGCTACTAGTTTGGTGGTGGCTCAATTCTATTGCGCAATTTACATCCCGGGTTAATTAAGCGTTGTTTTTGCTGTGTGCTGCCAAAAATAAACCGTCTTTTCATGCCAAATATTTATAAATTTTTTTGGTATCCTAATTCACAAGCAAAGCTAATTTCAACTGTATCTCTTGTTGTGTGGCGTATAAAACACCGTAAATAGTAACACGCTACAAACTACTAGTTTGTGCGGCTCAATTGCTTGGCGCAATTTACATCCAGGGGTAATTAAGGCGTTGTTTTCTGTGTGCTGACAAAAATAAACCGTCTTTTCAACGCCAAATATATATTATAGTTTTTGGTAGCCTAATTCACAAGCAAAGGCTAATGACAAACTTGTTATCTCTTGTTGTGTGGCGTAAAACAACACGCAATTGTAACACGCTTACAAAGCTACTATTTGTTGCGGCCAATTCTTTGGCGCAAATTACATCCAGTGGTTAATTAAGCGTTTGTTTTGCTGGTGGCGACAAAAATAACCGGACCCCTTTTTCAATGCCAAATATAGACTATTTTTTTTTTGGTAGCCTAATTCACCAAGCAAAGCTAATTTCAACTGTATCTCTTGTTGTGTGGCGGAGAAACACGCCATTGTAACACGCTACAAAGCTACTAGTTTGCGGCTCAATTCCTTTGGCGCAATTTTACATCCAGGGTTAATATAAGCGGTGTTTTGCTGGTGTGCTGATCAAAAATAAACCGCGCTTTTCAACGCCAAATATATATATTTTTTTTTGGAGCCTAATTCACAAGGCAAAAGGCTAATACAACGGTATCTCTAGTTGTGTGGCGTAAAAACACGCAATTGTAAACATCGCTGACAAAGCTACTAGTTATTGTGCGGCTCAATTTCCTTAGGCGCAATTTACAGCGCAGGGTTAATTAAGCGATTGTTTGCTTGTGTGCTGACAAAAAGAAACCGTCGTTTTCATGCCCAAATATATATATTTTATTTTTGGTAGCCTTAATTCACAAGCCAAAGGCAATTAACAACTGTATCACTTTGTTGTGTGGCGGTAGAAAACACGCAATTGAACACGCTACAAAGCTACGAGTTGGTGGCGTCTCAAGTCTTTGGCGCAATTTTACAGCCAGGGGTTAAGTATGCGTTGTTTTTGCTGGGTGCTGACAAAAATAAACCGTCTTTTTCAACGCCAAATATAATATTTTTTTTTGGTACCTAGTCACAGCAAAGGCTAATTACAACTGTATCTCTTGTTGTGGTGGCGAGAAAACACGCAATTGTAACTCGGCTGACAAAGCTACTAGTTGTGCGGCTCATTCTTGCCGCATTTACATCCAGGGGTTAATTATGCGTTGTTTGCTGGTGTGCTGACAAAAATAAACCTCTTTATTCAACGCCAAATATATATTTTTAGTTTTGGTAGCCTAATGCACAAGCAAAGGCTAATTACAACTGTATCTCTTGTTGTGTGGCGTAGAAAAACACCAATGTAACACGCTACAAAGCATCAGGTTGTGGTGGCTCAATTCTATATGCGCAATTTTACATCCAGGTTATTAAGCGTTTGTTTTGCTGCTGTGCTGACAAAATAAACCCGTCTTTTTCAACACCGAAAATATAACATTTTTCTTGTAGCATATTCCCAAGCGAAGGTTAATAAGCCTGTTTGTGCTTTTACATTTAGTAAAAACACAGTGCGTTAAAACGAACACATACAATACATTTTTCCCTGGCCATTTGTGGGAGCGCAATATTAGATCCATGGGTTACCCAAGCTTGTTACTGGTTCATTTGGAGTCAAAGAGAGTGTAGATTTATCATATACAGATAGCGTCATCAAACAGTGTCTGTACATTTTAGAACAAACAGTATGTCAGACAGTGAGGTGGCAGGCTCTGCAACTGCGAGTGGCAGTGGCACAAACATTTCTGAAACGGGCCCAGGTCCGCAAGCACCGCAAGGGGACGTCGCAGCAGGGGCGACAATCGGTGAGCCCACAACTGCCGCGATCATCTAGCGCCGTGTGTTGTTCAGGCCAACCAAGGGTTCTTGATTGGTTGACTAGTCATCCCATCCTCCCAGATGACATCTGACAACCCCAGCCAGATCGTGGGACCCTCAGACACAACAATTAGGTTGGCATGGCCCGGAGCGGGTTCAGCGGCCCTCACCTGTCCTCCAGCCCGCCTCTGACCCCTCCCTGTCCCTCAGCCAGGGAATCTACTATTGGTCTGGGCGCAGCGCCTCTATATGCGAGGATGAAAATTGAGGAGGCAGTTCAGCACTACGTGGCAGCAAACAAATGGGGCCAAAATCCCCAGATTCTTGCACTAGGCGGCAAAGTATAGATGTGGAGAGTGCATGGTAGGCTAATGTGGTGAGAGGTCGCCTCGGCTTACAGAGTGATGAGGACAGTAGTGACGATGAAACACAAATAGATGATGATGTAGCCGACCGCACTGGGAGCCGGGTGAAGCAAGGGGGCTTCATCTTCGTCCAGGAGAAGGAGGCGTCAGCGTTGCGCGCTCAGGCCAGCGGCGCAGCCAGCAGTTGGTTGTGTGGCCGTGAGTCAGCAGGGTAGCACAATGTGAGGTCGGGAGCCAACGGCCACGGGTAGTAAACCCTCTTCGCAGGTCCAAGACAGTAGCGGCACAGGGGCTCAGCGAGGCAGCGCGGCAGTAGTCACTCATGCGAAGTTGGCTGGTAAAATCAGCTACTCTGCGGTTGCAGTTCTTTGCTAAGACACCGGAGGAGCCGAATATGGGGTTATATGTAGAATCTGGGTTGGGGCCCCAGAAATGAAGCGTGGCCAGGGAGCAACGTTAGGCACAACGGCCCTGAGTCAACACATGCAAGCTCACCATCCGGTGGCCTGGGAGAAACGTGGCATCAGGAATGTTGTGGTCCATCCCTGCCACAGCAGGCAGCAGCAGCGGCCATGGCACGCATGCCAATTTCAGCCATCCCAAGGGGCCCACAACCCTCGCTTGCCCAGAAAGGCAGCTGGTTGTCCTCTTGACATCCTCTCCCCGGTCCATCCCCCCCCCCGCCAGAATGCTCCCCCCGCGCCTCGCTACTCATGGCCGCCCAGCAAGTCCCCCCGATCCAGAGAGGGCCGAATTTGGTAAAGAGACAACAAGTAAAACATGCCGTCCCCAACCCATCCTAAGGTGCAAGCAGCAGACCAGAGCTCCTGTTCCCCAAGTTGTTTTTGGGTACTTGCCAGTCCCCTCCCCTTTTCCAAATGGTGGAAGACCTTCTGCACCATTCAAGAGAAACTAATGGGCCTGTGTGCCGAGGCCCGAGAAGGAGAGTTTCCCAAGCCCCATAATTTCTTTTCCAAAAGGACAGGTAACCAGCACTTCATAGATATTTAGAAACAGAAAGTTTGGGTCCCAAAGTCCCCCCCCTTGAGCTTATCGGTATTTGTATCCAATGTAAACACGGCAAAGCGAGCGGAACGTCTGGAGCCTGGTTAACTAACGTGTTCCCCAGGGGCCCAGATACATGCCCTTTAACGGCCCCAACATGGGTTGGGAAAAATGTGCCTTCCTGCCCCAGGCTCACCAAACAACTTGGACAGGAGACGCCGCTTTTCCCCCTCCACTTTGTCCCAAACTGCCTGCACCTGCGCCAATTGTCCCGCCTCCTCCCTCCTCCCACCAACCCACCACCATCCCTCCAGCCTCCTCAGAACAATAACTGCTCCATCATACCAACCCAATGTGTAGGGCAAAACCAAGCCGGGTGTCCCCCACGCAAGTTATTTCCCTACTCCTGAGCCTTTGCCCCTCACGGCGAACCGAAGTTCCCACACAGGGGTAGGAAAAACTGGCTTCCCGCCCGTCCATGCCAGCAAGAAATCGATGTGGGGGCCTTTTCCTCCGCCCCACTGCAGAACATCGGAAACCATGGTGACGGACAATGGGAGGAACTTGGTGTACCCGCGCTGCCCACCGAGGAAGGGGGAATGGGTCGACCCTGCCGCCCCGGCAAATGGCGCAACGTGTTTCCAATCTGGTTTTGGTAACAAAGGTTCCCCTGAAAGTCCTTCCACCGATCCCGTCAGAACAATTCTGAAAAATGGCCCCCAGGAAAAAACTGTGGGCATGCAACTTTATCCATTCGTACAACAAAGCACAGGAACACCCCTTGCCTCCGAGTTAGGCAGCCGGCCAGATACGGCCTCCCCCCAACACTCTCTGATATGGGCGATTTTTCCAACCCCGCCAGGAATTGCCCAGCCTGCACATGTTGGACCGGACTGTTAATGAACAGAGAAAAGGCCCTTTAACGATTTGTTTTGATGATCCCAGCAGACAGTAAGGTACTCCCCTGTGGTAACTTTTGATTGGCCAGCCCAGTGGCAGCTGCATGCGTGACCACCCTGCCCCGTGTTGTTTGAGGCCATTCGAGGAGGCCCCCACGTGATTATTTTTGGTTTCGATTCCCGCCAGGACCTACGGATGAATAAACGTCCAATTCCACTGCGTCATGGGTCCCTGGAACAAGAATGCTGGAAAAAATCTGTCCCTGGGGCAAGGGAACTGGGAGATGTTGGGCCGACTACATCTCGTGGCCCAACAAATGAGTCCGGTGGTGGGACTGAAAATGGAGGAGGAGGAGGAGGAGGAGGACCATTTGGGAAGCCCAGAAGCCAATTGTCCTGGTGAAATAGTGGAAAAAATTTTTTTCCTACCCAGGAGACCCCAAGAAGAGGAGGAGCAGGAGGCACTTGGAAGGCAGGTGGATGGAGATGAGGAAAGAACGAGGCAGATGACTCCCCAAGCACCGGGGCAGTTATTACAGTGGAAATGGAAGGCAGGGAGCCCCTCTGAAGTCACATTGGTGCAAGTCCCCGCAGCTATGCTTTTTTGCCTGGCTAAGTGACAGCCGAATATCAGCATCCGGCAGAGGCATGAACTTTCTGGCTCCTCCCACCCTATTGACCCCTCGCTACCCGTCCCCAAACTGGACAAGCCTTTTTTTTTCCCAGATAATTGAGAGGGAAGACCAAACTCAAAAAATAAATACTATAAGGGAAAATCCTCCGTAATCCATTTGGGCCCGCCCTGCCCTATGTGCGGCATCGTCCCCCTCCTCTACAGGTCTGGATCCGGGGGGTGTCCTCAGCGCTTCACGTAACTACTGCCCGCGGCTGGGCGGGGGAAGGTGGGGGGGGGTGGTAGGAAGCCCCCGTCACCCAAGCCCCTGCCCCATCAGCCAGTAACCTAAGTTCCTGGAGTCAACTAATGAAACAGCTGTCCCTACACCCGCCCTAAGGTGAGGAGGGCATAGTCCACCCCCAGCAGCAGCAGCAAGCAGGCAACCTGAGGGCAGTCCCCCTAACCAACATGGTATTGTGGCCCTAGCTTTGGACCAGCACTCCTGCCGACCCCAGTTTGAAGATCCGCGGGAACTTACTGGGGCAGTCCAAAGCTGGAGTGTGTGCCCGCAACTTGCGCTGAGGTTGTTGGGCAGTGGAGGAAAGCCGTGTACCCTGCCCCAGCCCAGTAGTGTTGGCATCGGAGCGGGTGTTATTCAAGTCGGCGGGGTGCCATCGGTTACCGCCAAGGAGAACCCGCCTTGTCCCCCACGGGAAAAATGTTTGAACGACTGACCCTTTGTTCAAGAAGTGAAAATCAGGGCCCCCGTGGGAGTCCCCGGCCAGGATTTGCCCGGGGGGGGCACACTACCAATGCCCTTAGGCCCGTCAAGTCCCCCCTGGGTTTTCAAACTACCGGGCCCCCAGCCCACATTCTGATGCCCGCCACCCGCCCTGGAATGCCACACATCCGGCTGGAGTAGTTTTCTCCAACTGCCAACCTACCAGTTCCTTTAACCAGGGACTTGGTAATTGCCAACCCCACCTCCAACATTCTGTCCCATTGTTGCCCAGCACCTATGGTGCCTCATGCCTGCTTGCTGCTGGTTTGCAGGTTGCCGTGGAGCATCCACACCTGTGACCATTGGTTGCCACCTCTGCGGCCTGGGTACTGTTTTGCCCACCTGTCCAAATGTCCATTGGTGCGCACCTCCTCTGAACCTCATGCCTGTTTTATGCACCTGTCCCATCACCCTCCCACCTCTCTGTTCATTGGGTGCCACTTGCCTGAACCCTCCATGCTGGCGGCCCGCCGTGACCTCCGCCTTCCTCCAGTCCGATTGTCCCGCTCCTGTGGCCCCCTAAAGTTTCACTATTGTTGCCTACCTGCCAGAAAAAATGTCCTATTGTGCCACTCCCCCTCTGAACCTCATGCCTGGCTTTTTGCTTGTGACTCCTGGTCCCGGTGCCCCCACCAATCACTGTGTCCCACCCCCAATTGGGTTGGCCACCTGTCCACCCCAGTAACCTCCCCATGCTGCTGCCGTGGCTGCTGCCCCGTGCCCTCCCCACAACTGTGTGGGGGACCCCTTACTCCTGTTTTTGCACACCTCCCAGAAAATTTGGCCCCACCCATGTGTGGCCCTCTGGTCCTGGACCCTCAGCCCCTGCTGCCGTGGGCCTGCTGCCGTGCCCACCCTTCCACACTGTGTCCCATTGTGGAGCCCCACTGGTCCTGAACCTTATGCTGGCCTTGCTGTTGCTCCTTGCCGGGGCCCCCTCCCACAACTGTGTCATTTGTTAAACCACTCCTTTGACCCTACCCCGTTTTTGTCCCCAGCCTCCAGAAGTTTGTGTCATTGGGCCACACTGCCTGTACCTCATACTGCGTTGCCCCGCTGTGACCTCCCACTGTGTGGAATTGGTTGCCCCACCTCTGTGTCCCCCTAAATTTACTGTTTTTCCCCAACCTCCATAATGTCCCATTGAGGCCACATTGTCCTGACCTCAATACTGCCTGCTGCCCCCGTGACCTCCACACGGAAATTCTATTGGTGCCACTCTGTGGCCTAATTACTGTTTTTAGGCCGCCTCCATCAGGTCCACATTGTGCCACTGCCTGACCTCAAACTGCAGGCCCCCGCTGTGACATCCAAACCTGTGTGTGATTTGTGCCCAACATCTGTGGCCCCCCTAATAACTGTTTTATTCCCACCTTCCCCATAAATGGTCAATTGTGCCACACTTGTCCTGACCTCATACTGGCTGCCGCCGTTGACCGCCCACACTGTTAGTCAATTTGTTGGCCACTTCTGTGGCCCCCTAAATACGGTTTTTGCCACCTCCAGAATGCCCATTGTGCCCCCACTTGTCCTAAACCCCATACTTGCAGGCCGCCCCCGTGAACCCTCCCCACACTGGTGTGGATTGTGCCACTCAGGTGCCTGAATACAGTTTTTTCCCCGCCTCCATAATTGTCTATTGTGGCCACCCTGCCTGACCCCTCATACTGCTGGCCCCGCCCGTAGGACCAACACACTGTGTTGGGATTGTGGCCACTCTGTGCCTAATACTGGTCTTTGCCGCCCTCCATAATTCCGCACCATTGTGCCCACGGTTCCCCCCTGACCTCATACTGCTGCCGCCCCGTGACCCTCCACACTGTGTTGATGTGTGCCGCCCTTCTGTGGCCCCCTTAATACTGACCACCCCCCTTGCCCGCCCTCCATAAAAGTCCCATTGTGCCCACCTGTCTGACCTCAATACTGCTGCTGCCGAGACCCTCCACCACGGTTATTCATTGGTGGCCCACCTCGTGTGGCCCTATACTTTGTGTTGGCCCCGCCCTCCATAAATGTCCCCATTGTTGCCCCACTTGGCCCGTACCCCTTGCCATACCCTGCCCCCCGTGCCCGCCGTGACCTCCCACACTAGGGTGGTGAGTTGTGCCACTCTTGGCTTAATAACTGTTTTTTTCTCCGCCCTCCACTAATTGGTCCATTTGTGGGGCCCCACTGCCTGAACCTCAATGACTGCAGCCGCCGGGACCTCCACACAGTGTGATTGTGCTCCACTCTGTGGCCTAAATAACTGTTTTTTTTTGGCCACCCACCAGAATGCCATTGTGGCCCACTGCGCCCCCCCCCTGACCTCGACTAACTGCTGCCGCCGTGGGACCTTCCACACTGTGTGGGATTTGGTGCCACCTCCTGTGCCCCGTAATACTGTTTTTTACCCGCCTCCATAAAATGTCAATTGTGGCCACTGGTACTTGACCTCCATACTGCTGCCGCCGTGACCTACCCCAACCCTGATCATCAATTAGTGCCACCTCTGTTTGGGCCCTAATACCTGGGTTTTTGCCGCCTCCATATAATGTTCCAGTTGTGGCCCCCACAGCCCTGACCTCCATTACAGCGCCGCCGTGAACCCTCCATCACTGTGTGATTTGTGCCACATCCTGTGGCCTAATAACTGTTTTTTGCCACCTCCAGAAAAATGCCATTGTGGCCACTGTCCCCCCTACCCTCATACCTGGCTTGCCCGCCTGTGGAACCGTCCCACACTTTGTGGATTGTGGCCTCCTCATGTGTCCCTACATCTCTGTTTTTGCCCGCCTCCAAATGTCCCCCCATTGGTGCCCACTGGCCCTGACCTCATGCAGCCTGCTGCCAGGACCTTCCACACTGTGGGTGATTTGGTGGCCCACGCCTGTGGCCCTAAATTACTGGTTTTTGCCGCCCTCCAGAAAATGTCCCCCCATTGTGCCCAATGCCTGACCTCATTCTGCTGTTGGCTGGCCGCCCGTACAACCCTCCACACTCCAATCACAAATGTTGGTGCCCCACCTGAGCTACTCCAGCCTTTTGGTTTTTTTGCCAAGCTTTTCCGCTAGCATGAACCCTTATCCAAGGCCGCCTACATTCCCCCGCTTGGAAAAAGTTGTTTTGGGTCAGTTTTTTTGCCCCTCTTAAGTTGCCCAGGGAATATGTTTTAATAGTGGGAAAAGGCGAGTTTCTAAGAGAGGCGGCAGATCATGTGCCCGTGGGATCTCCCCTACTAAAAACACAACAGTTGGTATGAAGACCAAACCAAAGCTCCCCCTCTGCCAATATTTTAAAAGCCATGGCAACAACGTTCTACAGCCGAAAACCCTTGCAGGGCCTCCCTGGGGCCGCCTGGAAAAATTGCTTGTTTTTTTTTAACGTGGATTCGTGCCCGAAAGTAATTCGGACCGAATCGCGAATTTTGTCGGATAAATTTTTCGGGCGGAAAGTGGACCGATACCGAATTTTTTGAGAAAATTCGGGCCATCCCCCCCTCTCTTCCCCTGATCTATCTTTTTTATAGTCTGCTAGCCATATTTACTGCAAACACTGGTCCCCCATTTGGAGGTTTATTTGTTCCCGGAAGTGGTTGATAGACATAATAGTGTTGGTTATTGTAGAATTTTTACTAACACAAGCCACTAAAAATGGCAACTAACATTCAACCTCTAATAATCAAAAATTGCCCCTCATCATTCTGAAACTTCTTCCATTACTCTTCAGACACAGTATAATATGGCAGTGGGGTGTTTTTCTTATCTCCCCATCTATTTTACCCTCACATCTAATCTCCACTGTTCACTTCTTCCACAGCATTAAGGGTGACATAAATGACATATATGAACGGGGCTGCACCACTTTTCTGGTGTAATTGATCCAGGGATTTATTCTGATTGCCAGATTGGAGTTGGGGAGGAATTTTTTCCCTAAAATGAGGACAATTGGCTTCTACACTTTAGCACAATAGGCTGAACTGGATGGACGTCTGTCCTTTTTCGGCCTCACAAACTATGTTACTATGTAAGTGCCTTTGTAATGCGCCAAAGACAATTATTATTGCACCAAAGATTAGGGAGATTCTGGGGGCATGTCGCACCACATTTATAAAAGTAGACACATTTATGATTCTTTGACACCAAATCTAGGCGCAAAACAGTTAGAACAGCCAGCCAGGTGGTCTGCCTGAGCCAGAGTTGTTGGATTGGCACTAGAATGAACTGCAGAAGAACAGGTTCATAAAGAGAGTAAAAAAAATATTTAGCCACCAATTGTGCAAGTTCTCCCACTTAAAAAGATGAGAGAGGTGTGAAATTGACATCATGGGTAGACCTCAGCTATGAGAGACAAAATTTGAAAATAAATCCAGAAAATCACATTGTCTGATTTGTTAAGAATTTATTTGCAAATTAGGAAAATTAGGAAAATAAGTACTTGGTCACCTACAAACAAGCAAGATTTCTGGCTCTCACAGACCTATAACCTTCTTTAAGAGGCTCCTCTGTCCTCCACTCATTACCTGTTTGTATTTTGGCACCTTTTCAACTTATCACTATAAAAAGACACCTGTCCACAACCTCAAACAGTCACACTCCAAACTCCACTATGGTGAAGACCAAAGAGCTGTCGAAGGACACCAGAAACAAAATTGTAGCCCTGCACCAGGCTGGGAAGACTGAATCTGCAATAGGCAAGCATCTTGTTGTGAATAAATCAACTGTGGGAGCAATAATTAGAAAATGGAAGACATACAAGACCACTGATAATCTCTCTCGATCTGGGGCTCCACGCAAGATCTCACCCCGTGGGGTTAAAATGATCACAAGAATGGTGAGCAAAAATCCCAGAACATGCCCTGCTTAGGCCAGTACATGTCCGGGCACATCTGAAGTTTGCTAGGGAGCATTTGGATGATCCAGAAAAGTATTGGGAGAATGTCAGATGGTCAGATAAAACCAAAGTAGAACTGTTCATTAGAAACACAACTTGTCGTGTTTGGATCAAGATGACTGATCCATGTACATGAAAGAATGAATGGGGCCATATATCATGAGTTTTTGAGTGCAAACCTCCTTCCATCAGTAAGGGTACAGAAGAGGAAATGTGGCTGGGTCTTTCAGCATGACAATGATCCCAAGCACAACGCCAAAGCAACGAAGGAGGGGCTTTGCAAGAAGCATTTCAAAGTCCTGGAGTGGCCTAGCCAGTCTACAGATCTCAACCCCATAAAAAACCTTTGGAGGGAGTTGAAAATCCGTGTTGCCCAGCGACAGCCCCAAAACATCACTGCTCTAGAGGTGATCTGCATGGAGGAATGGGCCAACATACCAGCAACAGTGTGTGCCAACCTTGTGAAGACTTACAGAAAACGTTTGACCTCTGTCATTGCCAACAAAGGATATATAACAAAATATTGAGATGAACGTTTGTTATTGACCAATTACTTATTTTCCACCACAATTTGCAAATATATTCTTTCCAAATCAGACAATGTGATTTTCTGGATTTGTTTTCTCATTTTGTCTCTCATAGTTGAGGTCTACCTATGATGTCAATTACAGGTCTCTCTCACCTTTTTAAGTGGTAGAACTTGCACAATTGGTGGCTGACTAAATACTTTTTTCCCCACTGTACATTGTGGCGCATTCTACACTGCCATAAAGCTATTTACAACTGGCCTGTCAGTGCCAATGTTCATACATGTCACCCTAAGACTTTCCTCTCAAAACCCATACAGCCCCTTTATGTTCTGTCCCACTCACACCTACTTACCCTGACAAGCAAAACCGTAACCTTTGACTTTCAGGCTCCATATCTCACGATCCATTACAGCTTTGAATGTGAGATTATCATCGTTTTATTGACAATCATCTCGGCTATGTCATATACAAATTTGACTTTTCAACTATTTAGTATATGATTAGTAATGCAGATTATTGTTATGTAACTCCATTGCTACTGTTTTAGATGTTATTATTTTGTTAGTATTTTTTAAATCTACCTTTGGCTTTCAACACTGGCTGTGCCCTTCTAACATGCTCTCGATCAGATCCAAGTACGTCTCGACTGAAAACTGATTCCAGGTCTTTTCTACACATTCCCAATATTGGTGCATACTGGTCGACCAACTTGGGTACGAATACAATTCTACTTCATTGGCATCAAACCATTTCTTCACATATCTTGACATTTGATTTGGGTTGTTGTCCTGCTGGAGTTGTCCGTTTCATAGCCATAGTACTCAATTGTACAAAGTAGCTCATCTTGTAGGATACAAATGTGAAACCAGGTTGTAATTTGTAGTATTCAAAAAGAAAAAGATTGTTTGACCACAAAATACAAAACTGTAAGAATGATGTTAGAAGACAAGAATCTTCAAAACTAAGCATATGCTAAATAGTTGCAACTCAAATTTATGTATGAGGTACCCAATATGATTGTCAATAAAAAGATGGTAGTCTCACATTCAAGGCTGTAGTGGAGAGTGAGATATGGAGCCTGAAAGTCAAAGGTTCAAAACATTGTTACTCTTTTGCAGTGTACACTGTCCCTGCTTCTCCTTGCTGCTGGAGAAATTTCCAAATCCTTGGCTTTCTCAGCACATTTCTACTGTTGTTTCACCCTTCTCTTAGAGACCAGCCAACAAGATCTCCTCTAATCCTTTAAACCTCAAACTCAATATCCTCACCTCCACCATCCCTATCCTTCTGTCTGGAGCTTTTTGGAATGCTTGGTCTAACAGGAACCTGGCTGACAATTTCTGACACAACCTCCCTTGCTGCACTTTCTTAAAGTGGGCTTTAATTTTCCCACAAACCCTGCACTGGCAGCAAGCATAGTGGAGGTGTTGGCCTTCTCCTGTCAGATAACCGTTCCTTTGTCACAATTCTACCTATTCCCGCCCTCACTCTCCCCCTTTTTGAGGTGCCCTCTGCCTGTATCTACTTCCCCTCCAACCTCCCGTCTGTCCCCACAACTGCCTTTTTCAACCACTTCACCACCTGACTTCTGCACTTTCTATCTGCTGACATCCCAACTATCATTATGAGGAGAATTTAACATCCACATTGAAACACACACAACTTAGCTGCCACCAAACTCCTATTGCTTTCCTCCTCCTTCTGTGTCTCATATTAGTCCTCTGGAGCCAGTTTCACACAGGGCACATGCTGGATGTCCTTTTCACCATTGTATGCACCCTATCTAACATCTCAAACTCTATTCTTCCCATATCAGACCATTATTTGCTTACGTTCTTTCTTCTCCTCCTCCTGTCAATTGCCCCTCCAGAACAGAAACTAGTACACTCTCGCAGGAACTTCCAAAGTCTTGATCCTCAAACTCTCTTTGACTCTCTGTTACCTCTCTCCATCACACCTGCACCTCATGACACAGCCACTGCATTTTACAACACCACAGTCTCCTCGGCTCTTGATTTGCTTGCCCCTTTCATGCACAATAAAATCAAAATGCAGCGCTGGCCCACAGAGCTGCAGAGCGGCACTGGAAGAAAACCCATTCCACAGAAGACTTTCACACATACAAATAAACGCTCCTTAACTTCAAGTCTGCACAAACAGTTTGCCTCCTAAATATCGTTTTGGGTCTCAAAAATCCTAAACAACTTTAAAACAAAAAGTCAATTCCCTACTCTTTTCCCCTATCATTTTCCCCACTCTCATCTAAACCGAAGTTTTTTGCCACCACTTCAAAAGAAAAGATCTACAACATTAGAGAGTTTCGGGCTTCCACCCCCAAAACTTTCTAAACAAACCCCTCACAAACACACTTTGTTCACCACTCCCCAAACCCCCACCTCATAACCTTAACACTGTGATTATCCCAGTCCTAACCCATATTTTCAACCTATTGCTAGCCTCTGGCATCTTTCCCCCCCCCCCTTCAAACATGAAAAAAGCCCATGTCCTTAACCCCCCTTTCTTTACAAACTTTGTCCCATCTCTCTACACCATTTGTTTTAAAAACTCTTTGAACACCAAACTTTGCCCTTTAACTATCCCCCCCATTTTTCATTTTAACTTACATTTTTGAGTTTATGCCACCGGGGTTTCCGACCTCAACACTCTAAAACTGCCCTAACCTTAAAAAAATTTTCCTCTTTTCCCCCTTGGGCATTACAATTTGACTCTTTTGATTGCCTTTTCCCTTTCCCGATCAGTCCCTGAGAAACCTGTCCCCCTCCCACTTCCCACCCCTTCCTTGCACTCGACCTTTTGGGGGGTCCCCGGGGAAATAAGTCCTGGGCCCACTTTTCTTCTCTCTCTAAAAACCAAAATTAACCTTTGGGTGAACTCAGCAACACTTGATTTGTTTTTATAATAGAAAGCTGGCGACACTAAAATTTCTCATCTCTGGCCCCAATGTCAACTGTTTTGTAGGTTTTCAAAAATGTCTATCACGACATTCCATTTCCCCTCCTCCTCCTGTTTTCCCAAACCCTTTTTAAAATAAAAAAAACCCCAAAAGTTAAATGATTATTTTTGGGTTTGACAAATTACGTTCCCAAATCGACATCGTCGTTTGGTCGTAGTCGCCCCTTTCAATCGACAAATGGGCCTTAGTGAGTGGTCAAATTAAAACGATGACCTTTTAAACCCTAGGGAGAGAAAACAAAAACCTTCATTCTTACACCCAAAAAAGGGCTGGAAAAGCGGGAAATTTAAAAAATCCACAACATAAAAAGGATACGTGCTAACATCTTAGCCCCCACATTTTAGGTTATAAAAGCCACAAAAAAAAAAAAATAAACACACCATTCCTATCCCTGTCTTGTACCACAGCATAAACCCTTAAACCTCCCCATCCCCCCACAAATTAAAAAGTGCCAAAAGGGCAAATGATTTAAAACCATCATTTTTACTTGAACGGGGAAAATTGAATACCCCTTTTCCCGGGAAAACGCAGCATGAGCCCCAAACCTCATGCCCCCCATTTTTAAAAAGTCCCCAAAAAAAAAGGGTTTTTTCAACCCCCAAATTTTTATTGAACTAAAACATTAACTAAACATGTCCTGGGCCACAAAAATGCCCCAAACCTGAAATGACCCCCAGATTAAAAACGTGCCGGGAAAAGGAGTCTTTAAAACCACCTTTTTAATTTTCCACGGGAAAATTGACTATACCTGCCCCCGGGGGCCACAGCTTTGACCCCCCAAACCCCTCATAAAACCCCCAGTTTAAAAAGTCCCCCGGAAAAAAGGAGTTTTTTCAACCACCTTTTGGGTTTTCCCCAATGGACATTGACTATACCTGTCCGGGGCCCCAAAAGCTTTACCCCAAACCTGAAATGACCCCAAAATTAAAAATTCCCCGGGAAAAAGGACTTTAAACCACCATTTTATTTTCCCACGGGACATTGACTAAAATGTCCTGGGCCACAGCATGACCCCCCAAACCTAAATGACCCCAAAAATTTTAAAAAAATTTCCGGGAAAAAGGGGAAGCCCTTTTCAACCCCCAAATTTTATTTTTCACTGGAAAAATTGGGACTATACCTTCCGGGGGGCCCACACTTTGACCCCCCAAACCTGCATGCCCCCCAATTAAAAAAGTCCCCCCGGAAAAAGGAGCTTTAAACCACCATTTTAGTTTCCACGGAAACTTTGACTTACCTTTTTTGGGGGCCACAGCAGGGAACCCCCCAAACCTCCCATGACCCCAGATTAAAAAGTGCCAGAAAAAGGAGTTTTTTAAACCCCCCCTTTTATTTCACTGGTCAAATACTGTCCTCCGGGCCCCCCCACCCCCCCCCCCCCATTTTGCCCCTCCGTATGATGCGGCCCAAAATGAGTTTTCATTTGGAAATACTGGGGGTTAAAAAACCCCTTTCCCCCCCAGTTCCCCTTTTTTTTTGGGCAATTTTTTTTCTTAAAATTTTAAACTAAAAGGGCTGGGGGAAAAATTGCTCCGTACTTTTTTCTCTTTCCGTGCTTCATATCCATGTCCCCCTGAAAAACCCTACATCTGGTCAAGTTTTCCTTTTCCCCCCGGGTACAATTCAGAGGAATTTTTTTACCACTTTTTTGTAAAAGGAAAGTTTTTTATATTTAATTCTAGAAAACACTTTTTTTAAAATGGGAGGGAAATTTCCCAACATGTCTTTTTTTTCTCTTTTTTTAAAGGGGGAAATTTAAATTTTTTGTCTCAATACAGGATTGAAAGCAATTTTAAAGAACTTGCAAAAACAATTTATTTTTCAATATTGCCAATTTAAAAGTGTCCTAACCCATTCCCGTTTCTGACAGCACCATTCCCCCCTTGAAACCACTCTTGAAATTGTGAAGAACAAATGTCTGTTTAAAAAAACATTTTTTTTTAAAAAACCTGAATAAAAGCGCCCAAATTTTAAAGCAAAATGCCCCCCCAAAAAATTTAAAGCATGACCCTTTGGGGGCCCCTTTTTGGGCAATTGGGGAGAACAAAAGTTCCCGTTAGGGAAAAAAACATTTTTTTTTTAATAGGACCTGTATATTGCTTTCATTTCAAAGCAAACAAGACCCCAAAAAAATTTTAAAAATAAAATTCTCAGCCACTGTTTAAAAAAATTTTGAGGGGGGGGAAAAACCACTTAGAAAACCCCATTTTTTGTTCCCAAAGGGCCAAAAATTATTACCCGTATCTCACAGCTACATGAACCCCAAAAAATTTTAAAAATGGGCTTCTCAACCCCCTAAAGAAAAATTGTGAAAGGGGGAAATGCCACTTTAAAAACCCCATTTCTGTTCCAAAGGGGGCCCTTATTATTGCTGTACCACACTACAAGACCCCCCAAAAAAATTAAAAAATAAACTTCTCAACCACTATTAAAAAAAATTTTGAGTGGGGAAATGCCACTTAAAAGCCAAATTTTGTTTCCAAAAGGGCCATAATTAAAGCTGTAACTCACCCCAACATGACCCAAAAAAAAACCATTGACAATTGCGAAAACTTCTAAAGAAAAAGTGAGTAAATGGGAAAACGGTTTTGTCATTTAAACCTTGCTGCTTTTACATTTTCCTCACCCAAAACCCCGCAAAATTTGACTGTTTGGGGAAAAAAAATAAAAATTGCATAAAAAAATTATCAATTTTTAAAAAAAAATTTTCAAAGGACCAATTTTTTTTTGAAGAAAGGGAAAGTGAATTTTAAACCCGGGAACTAATCGGGGACCCTCGGGCAAAAGGGCCACAAAACACAAAAATCCGGCCTTGGGTTCCAAACCCTTTATAAAAATCAAACGATCCACATTAAACTTTTGAAACCGGATGCTTTTTTCTGTAATGACTTTCCCCAGCTGGCTGAATGGGCCCCTCAAAAAAAGGGCCGGGTGGCTGCTGGGCGGACCCAAAACCTCTTTTGGCGTTGGGGAGCGAGCTCGGGGCCCTTCAACATTTTGGATACCCAGAAATCTATTGGGGCCCGGAAAAACATACAAAAAAAAAACGGTGTTTTAACCAGATAGTCTGGGACCAATTTAAAAATTTAAACTGGTTTCGTGTGTTGGGTGTGTGCCCTGCAATTTCATGCAATTTGGGGAGGTGGTAAATAAAGATTGCCAAAAGGTCCCCCCATTTGGCCTTTTGCCACCTTGCCTTTTCTGCTGGGTCGCCGCTACGGCATTGGCACTCAAATGCTGTCCCGTCGCTGATGTTTTTTTTCCCCCGTAAAATTTGGGGGAAGGGAACAGACGGGAAAAAAGATTTCCTCCCCTTTTATCAATCAGCAAGGGCTCAATTTTCCTGCATTTTTTTCTCTCTATATAGGGGGGTGGAAGGAAAGGGGGCTGAGGGTTTTTTTTGTACCGGGGCCAGGAGGGTGGGCCCCCCGTAACTGTTTGGGTCAAGTTTTGGAGGAAAAAGGGGGCATCCCAAACACTCATAAAGAGATGGAGCATTTATTTCCCAAGCCCTTTGGGGCGAGGGGGACTACAAACTGAAACTTCCTCCCCTTCCTCCTCCCCCCCTCAAATTCGGCCAACCTCTTTCCAACAGGGGCGGGCGGTAACCGTCGGTGTCAAAGGGAAACCCCCCTCCTCCTCCCCGCTGGGTCTGGGACAGCTTTAAAACCGCCCTGGACTTGGGCCCGAAAGAACACCCGAACCTGATCGCCACCCTTGGGACTACTCTGGACCCCGGAAACCACGCCAAAAAGGGAAAACCCCTGAAAATTGGGGAAACCCCGGGCCGGGGGGGCCCTTTTGGATTTGACGGGGAGAAAGGGCTCCGGGCCGGAAACCCTTTTCCATCCCCCCCTCCTTCGCTGGCGGACCTTTTTTTTTAGAGGGGTCCCCAACGAACTTTTCCCCAAAATAAAAAAACACCACAATGCTCATGCTGGGCAAAGGCATTGTCCCCACTGGCCATTTTGTTGGGGTTCTTTCAAAAATTTTGGGAAAGGGAAGGGTTCAGAGCTCTTTCCCCCTGCCTCCCCCTCGGGGGCTCCAAAACCCCAAGTCCGCACCGCGCTTGGGCAAGCCTTTTGTCCCCTTTTTGTTTAAAATGCGTAACGGCATTGCCTGCTTTCCAAAAATTTTCCCGGGGCATGTTTGGAGGGTGGAAATTCCAAACGTGTTTTCCCACGTCAACAATGGGGGACGTTGGGCGGGGGGGCCGGCTTACCCCTGCAAAAAGCACCAGGGGGGAAAGAACAGGGTGGGGAACGGCGGAAGTGCGAACTTTGACTTCAGCCTTCCTCACAGGCAGTCCCCAAACCCGGGGACCTTTTTTTAGAAAAATTTTTTGGGCGACATGGTTCCAGGCAAGGGGTTTCCCAATCTACCGATCTTAAGGGCGACCGCAGATTTCGCCCGTTATCGCACACCACCACCCAAATTCCTTTTTAACACCCTAGTTTCTCTGGGCAATGATGTCCCCCAGAGGAAAACCCTTTTTGGGGGGAAACCCGCACCATCACGCGGGGTTTTGAAGGCGTGCCCGAGCCTGAAGCCACCGTCACCCCCAGAGGAAAATCCACCCCAGCTCACCCATGACTTTCACAGAGTATAGCGCCTTTTGGGCCCTGCTTACTAGTCCCCTGTGTCGGGGGTCAGATGGACTTTTCCCCGCCACGGGTTTCAGACAAAAGCCTTTTAAATTTTAAAGACACGGGGGGCCAGGGGAGGGGCAGCTTTTTTTGGCAAAAAAATTTCCTGCCCCGGGAAACCGGTTAAATTTGGGGGGAGGAAGGGGCCTGACGTGCCGGGAACCCCTCTGTGTTTCCCCCAGAAAGGGAAAGGCAACATTTCCAAGGCCAAAAGCCTGGGAATGGCCCCACATTCAGGGTTTTGGCCTTTTGGGTTGGGGTTTTGGGTTTAAATGTTTCTTCTGCTCCCAAACCTGGAAAACAGAAGGCGGCTCTAGACTGGCCCCCTGTACGGCATGCAGGTCCTCAAACTGGTGGAAGGGGAAGGGGTAGGATGGGGCTCTGGTGGTGCTGGTTTTAAATCGGCACCCCGGGGGGGCTGAAGCGGAGGTGATCCCTGACCATGACCCCTGAGAGACATGAGCAAACTGAGGAATTTCTTGGGGGGTGGCGGAGGGGGAGGGGGACGGAGGGCCAGGGTGGGGACAGTTTTGGTTAGGCCCGCGTCAGCTGGCCCTTTTTTCCCGGCCAAGTGTTGCCTCCCTTTTTAACTTTATGCAATTCCCCTGCATGTGACAGACATTTTTGGTGGGGTTTTAAACCCCCTAAGGTTCTTTTTCCTCTAAATTATTCGTTTTTCGGCAAAGGGGGCAATGCCCTTGCTGGGGAAAACAAGGCTTGGTCAAAGAAAGGCCCAGGGTTGAGAGGGCCTGGACCTTTTTGACCCGGGGATAAACGAGGAGCGGGGTTTTTCGCTGAAACCCTGGCTGGCGAATCATAAAAGCGGAACTTTTTGCGACCGCCCCTCCCCCTTTTTTAAAAGGGGGAAAAACCCCTACTGACACTACCTCAAACTCTTCTCCTCGTCCAGTGATGAAGCCTTTTCCCAAACAAATTTTTTGCTGAAAAAACCACGTTGGGTCCGCAATTCCCTCATCATCATCATCAACAAAAGGGGGGATTTGGGCGGCCTGACATTCTGCATCCAAGGAGTTCGGGCTACAAAAAAGAGGGACTTGCAAGGCTTGCCGACCGCCCGGATTTTTGCCGTTGACCCTTTCCCTTTTCCCTCCTCGATGGCATCAGTAACAGGGGGGGGCAGGCAGAAGAAAATCATCCTATTTGGCCTTTTTGATCTTTTAAAAATCCTTCGACCCCAACCCGCATTTTGGGCCCTCAAAGGGGGTCTTCAGAAAATGGAAATTTTGGGGGTACACGATTTTACATTTGGGGTCTTCATGTTGGAAAGGATGCCCGGTGGGAAAAGGATTACGACTTTTTGGCCCCTGACTGGGGGGGACAGGAGGGAAGGGCTGCTGATGCAAGGTTGCATTTTAAAACCCCTGGGAAAGGAAAAAATTTGCGACGCTGTTCAATTAAATAAATTCACAGGGCCCCCGACCCACCATGAAAAGGCCCGACGTCCTGCAACCCGACGCCCCTGGCATGCGTTTTTCCCAGGGACGGGAAAGGGGCACCTTTTCTCGTACCTCTACCTCCATGCCCACCCCCCCCCTTTTTCTCGCTTTCCACCTAAATTTTTGCTCCAAGTTCAAAATATAAAAATTTGAGAAGGGAGGAAAGATTTTGGGAAAATCCTTATTAAAAGATGGCAAATCACAACTATTCCCAAATCCCCCAAATCAAAAAAAAAATTGCTGGGTTCAAATATAACTGGGAAAAATAGATCTATCAAAAAGCTGGGGCCCGCGCCAAAGTTTAAAAAAAAACGTATCTGGGAAAAGTATTCGGGTAATAAAAAGGTTTTTATGGCACCTATCAATTCCCTGTGGTAAAAATAAAATTGCTGTATTCAAAATTTTAAAGCAAAGTAACCCATTTAACAAAGCTTGGGGCCCGCGCCCCCCCCCAAAATGAAAAAAAACGTATCTGAAATGTATTCGGATAAACAAGGGATTTTTGGCAAACCTTTTAAATTTACCTTGGTGACTTAAAATTGCTGTATTCAAATTTAAGTGCAAGCTGCCTCAATGCAAAGGGTGTTTGTGGGGACCCAAAATAAAAAAAAAAACTTCTGTTATGTTTCGTAAAATACAATTTTTTTTTTGGCAAACCTTTTAATTCACCTTTGGTTACCCATAAAAATTTCTGGATTTAAAATTTAAGTGCAAGCTGCCTCAATTGAACAAAAACTGTAGTGCGCCAAAGTTAAAAAAAAAACGTAAACTTTATTTAATCGTATAATACAAGTTATTTTTGGCAACCTTTTTAATTCACCTGTGGGTGACTATAAAATTTCGGGTTCAAATTTAATTGCAAGCTTTCCTCAAAGAACAAAGTGTAGTGCGCCAAAGTAAAAAAAACACCTAAAATGTTAAAATTTGTATAATACAAGATTTTTTTTGGCACCTTTCCTTTACCTGTGGTGACATAAAATTGCTGGGTTCAAATTTAAGTGCCCAACCTTTCCCCAATGAACCAAAACTGTAGTGCGGCCAAAGTCAAAAAAAACCGTAACTGTTTTTGTATTTTGAAAATACAAAAATATTTTGGGGAAACCCTTTTAATTCACCCCTTTTTTAACTATAAAATTTTCTGGATTCAAATTTAAGTGCAAGGTGGGAAAAAACAACCCAAAAGGGGGAATGGGGAAAAATTTAAAATTTAAAAACCTATCCCGAAAAGTTTTACTGATAGTAAAAGTGGAGTTTTTGCACCAACAAAAAAGACCTCAGTTTCAAAAAAAGATGTGTATCCTATAATTTTTGGCTGCCCAAAATCCAGGAAAAATTTTCCCAAAAGAAAACTGTTAATAATAAACTATTGCAAAGGGAAAGTCTACACTAAGTCTTGGTGAACTTTTTCCATAAAATTTTTAAAGAGCTTGTCTGTGTTCGCCCGCCGGGGCCCCCCCTCCCCCCCCAAGACTTAAGCAGTAAAAATTCTCCCCTTTTTAAAATTTTCTACCAAAATACATAAAAACTTCCCCAACCTCTAATCCAACAAATTGGGAAGGGTCCCCAAAACTAAAAATTAGAGGTTTTCCTGTGAAAAATAAATAAATTTCCTGAAGGTTTTGGACACCGCAAAAGGCACGTCCTTCTGCCTAGAGCTTGGGAAAACACTGAGGCTGAACAAAAGGGAAACACTGTTCTATGTAAAACGAGGTCATGTGATTTTTCCAGCCAATCGCAAACCATACACATCCCAGTCATGACGTCGCACACACATCTCACCCTGCTCTATTCTGTAAGCTGATTTGCTGGCCGCCAAAATGACAGAAAGCGCTGAAAATGGCGCGATCTTAATAGATGATGCACAAATTTTAACCTAAATTATCGCATGATCTAAAAATTTCGATCAACATAAAAACTGTGCCGATTTCAACTTTGTCGATAATAATCGCTCAACACTATTCATGATCTTTTACCCATCCTACTCCACCTCAGGTGAAGGCAGCAGGAGGTGTTCAAGGCTTGGATGTGTGGTTTGAAGAACAGATAGCGGACTTGTGGGACTGGGGAGAGCATGTAGCCGTTGACTATGATAGACTGCTTGATTCTGGCACGTGACTAGAGAATGCAGTTCTGGACTGCATTGCAGGCTGTAACTTAGAATCAGAAGTCATGCAGTATTTTCACAAAGTTACTTATCTTCACATATAGACTAATTCTATTAATAAGCTCTAAACTCCTGCTCTGTAGATAACAGAATTATATACAAAGAAAATATAAAACATAGAACTATATACAAAATCATTGAAAAACGTACTGCTATGGCATATATGTTTTTGATATATAAAATATCAGAATTGTTTTTACATTACCTGAGGTATGTTAGGATTAACAACTCCAAGAAGCACCTACAATATAATTCCAAATATGGATCATGAATTTATCCTTTATAAGATATAAAATAGTTATAAAACATAAAATGCAAAACAAAACATAATGCACAAATCCAACAAACCTCATTGCTATTGCTTGCCGAAAGAAGACGCTGTGCAACCAACTGCAGAAACAAAATGTTTACACTTAAGTAAAGTTGTAAGAATGAGTAACATTTACATCTATAGACATAAAATGTATCTTCCTTTTTCTGATTTCTTCTATTTTTTTAACGTTTCTCATGTTTGTTTCAGATGTTGTGCTACTTTCTGGGATGTACAACCTGCTTAAAGGGGTTGTCTCACTACATTGATTCATGTTACCTCAGTCCTGTTTTCTTGGTTTCTTGAATTCAGGGGCATGTTTACTGGCTTTTAATAGGCTGCAGGTCTGTAGCTATAGCCAGGTCTGTAGCTATAGCAACCAGTGCTGGCAGCCTATCAGGATAGATCAAACAGGTCTGTAGCTATAGTGACCTGAGGAGCTGATGCAGTCCATAGAGGGGATATCTAGGAATAGGTAGGACACTGTTAATGGACATATATTGCAAAGTGACTTGATCTTTAAAGGGGTTGTCTCACTACAAGGATTGCTTTTTAGCAGTGTCCTACCTATTCTGAGATATCCCGCTTGTATGGGCTGCATCAGCTCCTCAGGTCACTATAGCTACAGACCTGTTTGATCTATCCTGAAAGGCTGCCAGCACTGGTTGCTATAGCTACAGACCTGGCTTCTACTGCGGTCTAATGGAAGCCAGTAAACCACCCCTGAATTCAAAGTGAAACCAAGAAAACAGGACAGAGGGAAGAGGAATCAGTGTAGTGAGACAACCAATTTAAAGTCCTGACAAAACATCTTTATGGTTTAAGTTAGAACTTTGTCTAGGTCACTGCAAAATCCTAACCTGTTACTACACCAAGACTTACATTTATGTTATGGGCACATAGATTTTAATGCACACTGTTTTACAAATACTGTAAATGCACAGTGATAGCACATAATTAAAAACTTAGCACATGCCATCAGCAGTGGGTGTCAGCTGTAACATTCAGTTGACACTATGCCACAATGGTTGGGATTGGAGATAACTCCAGTCCTGGTTGCTTAACTGCCAATGCTGTATTTGCCACAGGGCACCAGAGAGTGTGTGCTTAGGGCATAAGTCTTTTAGAGGGCAGTATGTAAACATTTTTTTTTCATGTATTGCTGTTTGCAGCTTTCATTTGCTTCTTATCATCACCACTCCTCTGAGTACTGTGGCTGCAGGCAGCTTCCCCACTAGCAGTAATCTTTATGCTACCAAACACTTATTTACACTGTTGTATTTGTATTGCATGCAGTGAAACCAGTGCTCCCCAGGCTGTTAAGAGACTTGTTTGGATTTTAAGCAGTACCTCTCAGTACCAACTTTAGGCACCCTTCCTCCATGTCCTGGTAACTGCTGAATATAAAAAAGCAAAAGGCAGCCACAAACAAAAGAGGGGCAAATGGTGGCAAATACTCACACGATTGTGCAGTATTACCTTAAAATTGTTCACCCTTTAGCCACCAAATTGTCATGTTTTGTCCGCATGTTGCAGCCATAATATAGACATGCACCTTTAATGGGGTGTATTCAGCCAGTGCCTAGGACAGTAGGGGCTTTAAATAAGTTATTTTTTTAATATGTAGATGCCACTGACAGTAGCGACTATGGCATCTAAGGGGTTTGACAGTGACACAATTACAGTTGAATAATGGCTGCTAAAACAGTTAACATGATTTTCCTATAATTGTCAGCAAAATTTAAATCATAACACTGATCAGTGCTCCCACAATGTGATCATGATCACATTGTAGGAGCACTGATGGTGTTAAGAATGTTAAGGTAGCCAAAGGCCTAGTAAAAGTCTCCGGGTCTGCCATCCTTGAAATACAGTGCAATATATGCTTATAGGTGTTCAATACTTATATCTGTACAAGGGTACAGATATAAGTATTGAACACCTATAAGCATATATTGCACTACATTTCAACACAGTAAAGACGTATTTCAGTGTTCTTTATGTGTGCTCAAGGTCATAGAAATTCAAGTTCTTCGAGTGGACTAAATAAAAGTTAATAATGTGACACATAAGAAAAAACTACACATTTTTGGTATCATTCCAAATCGAAGAATAAGTTCAAAATGTTATTTATGTCATACCATGAACACCACAAGATTTAAAATCTGTAAACCATAATAGCAAATTTCAGAATTTTTACTATTCCGATTTTTAATAAAGGTTATTTAAAAACTATATACACCACACGATCTTAAAGGGGTGTTCCAGGAGTGATTAATGCTCGTTCTTTCATCAGGGCAGGATAAAAAAATAGAAGAGAAAGCTCATACTTGCCTCCCAGACGTTCATCCCGGGATGAAGCAGTGAAGATCAGTGTTCACGTGACAACTCCAGCCAATTACATGCTCAAGAGGTCATGTACGTGTGATGTTATTGCCTGTGATTGGCTGGAGCTGTCACGAGAACGATGGACATTCACTCCTTACTTTCTGGTTGAACGCACCAGCAGCCGGGAATGAACGGGAGCGTCCAGGAGGTAAGTATGAGGTTTCTCTTCTATTTTTACTAATAGTCCGATGAAAGAACGAGCATTGATAACTCCTGGAACAACCCTTTAATACTGAAAATTACAATTCGTCCTGCACAGAACAAGCCAGCACATCCATATGTTGATGGAAAAATAGATATTTGGATATACTTACTGGAATAGCATGAGATGCTCCAAAGAGGTAAATTAGGATTGCTAAGATTTTCATTTCCAGTAACACCTATAAAAACTGTGGTTATTAGTAAGTCAATGAGGCAGATTTAATATTACTAATACTTACAAAGTGTAAACTTAAACTAAACAGTCTTAAAGTGTGCTAGATTTATCAAGTTTATGCTAAATGTAGTGCCTGATTAAACTTTTAAGTTTACACAATTTATTGGCTTAGTTTATGCCATCAATTGTTCCAAAGTTATGGTGCATTTTAGGCACCTAACAAGTTAAAGGGGTTTTATCGTTGCAAAGATCATGTCTCAGATTATGGGGACAGTAAAAATAAGCACTTTTGTAATTGGGTTGCATTACCTCTGTCACTTGGTTTAGCAGATATCAGCTTCTCTGTAAAATGCCCCCTGCGCTGTGATTGGCTGCTTGCACACTCTGTGTTTACTCCCCTCTGAGCTGTTAAAATCGATAGTGAAACCAAGGTCTGCTGGCTCTATATACATCTCCCAGCTCTAGGTGAAGGATCTGGACAATTACTGCCTGTTTAAGGGGCTTTTGCCAAGAGGTTGATTCACCTCCTCACAGGTCCAGTCCTTAAGCTGCTACTTGGAAAAGAGGGCATTCTGTTCCTCAGATCAAATGCAAGCCCCGCCTCCTTATGACGTCATCATCTGTAGTGTATAACATAAGGCTTCAACACTGTGTCTGTATAAGCTGCTTGTGTGGTGCAGAGTTTAGGTTATCAGTCCTGCAAGACAGAGGTTGGGAGTTCAAGTCCCATAAGTAGTTTTTTTTTTTTTTTATAAATTGTACACATATGTAAAGATATGAAAATATATGTGTAGACATCTATGATTTTATTTATATACACGCACAAAGCTCCCCTATATAGTGTCCCATCCTCACAGTAGTCACACCAAGCACTTCCAACATATGTGAAACAATGCATATATTCTGGGGGATGAGACATGATATAGGGGAGCTATTATTGTATTAAAATATATCATTATAGAGATTGACAATATATTTTGGGTCTCTCAAATTATTTAAAATTTGGGGGGGGGATAAAACCTGTGAGGGGACTAGAACTTCAAACCCCTTCCTTGTAAAGCCAACACTCTACCACTTCACTACACCCCAAAGTTCGTTACGTTTTTTTAGGTTTTTCCCCAAAGCTGAGTGTTTCCCCCCCCATTTTCACTCACATGCACTGCAGCAAGCAAAAAATTTTTATTTTAAGCTACTTTTTGTCCTTGTTTAATAAAGATCTCTCCCTTTTTGTCAGTACAATTTGGGTGAACACCACTAAAAGTGAAAGCTGCTGGTTTTATGCAATTTTGTATAAGAGATATAACAGGTGCTTGCGGGAGCTGCTGAGCCTCAAGGCTGCAGACATAAACATAAGCATGCAGGAGCTACAGACTTTAATCCAGACAACCTTTTGCATCCCCTCTTTAAAAAATGATGATGTCCAGTTCTTCATGAGGAGAACACCCTCCTGGGAGGAAAGAAAACCCGCTTACAGAAGACACGCCCCTGGATTTCAAACTCAATCTGAGAAAATTAACTGAACAGCTCGAACAGCTCAAACGATAACACTCCTTTAACTGAGTCTGCTTCTTTTGTTGGACAAGGTACAGAAATGTCTAAAAATGTTCTAAAACACATAATAAATGTTGTGTAAATTATGTATGCCAATATTTTGGTTTAATTGTCATAATAAATGAGCACTGATGTGTCTGTTAGACACATGTATATGGATAACTTACAGAAATTACATATTTAACCAAGATTATTGACATTGGTTTCGTAAGCTGAAACTTGGTTGTTGGCAATATTTTGTATAAGTTTTCACACTGACCACAGAGAAATCACTCTTTACTTTGGAGATCACATCATTATCATAACAGGCACGATTATAATGATAGGTGTCACCAATAATATATAGTGGGAGACACTCTTCAGCTGTCCTCAAGAAAGGGGAAGGGCTCCTTGTGCATTCTCCCCATTTAAATTCTATGGAGTTTCAAATATGGGGTATAAACAAATGGGGAGAACCACACACACATCACCATCTACCTACTCTCTGAGGCATTTTTACAGTTAAAATTCATACAATCATGCCTTATACTGCAAAATAACACGAATTGCAAAATCAGCTAAGGGACAGCCACTGTATTTATGAAAATTCTTGCTAATGTATATACACAGAACAGATTTAAACCAGTTAGGCAGTCACATATCGAATGCTGGGCAGATACAGGCTGCTGAGAATACTGAAGAGAAGACAGATACAATGTTCACCTGATATAAAGCTAAAACAGAAAATAGATTTCAAACAAAAATTTATTTTATTGAATGTGATCCACATAATATGTTTTCATGGTCAATATTTTTAAAATTTTCCATGACCTAAAATTTTTTTCAAATAATAAGCATTTTTTAACGGAAAAAAAATACTTGGAAAAAAAAAAACATAAAAAACGTACCTTTAGGATTTTTCCTACCGTATACAATGGTCCTAGTCAGTGACATAAAATGTCTAGCGAAGATAACATGGCTCCTCTTAAATTGTAGACAGATTCTAATGGACCAATGGCAGTAAAACTTGCATGACTCACAGTAATTATCATAGCATTACCACTTTTTCTGTCGTCATTTATTTTTTTGTTAAAGCCCTTTATGACATATTTAATTAACACATTTGATTTTCTGTGGCAGGAAAGGTCTTTATCTAGCTTAGTATACACATAATGAGGTGTGCAGATCTAGTAACCTCTTTAAGTTGATGTCATCAAAATGGATAGATTCAGACCAGACATGCTTTTTTTTCACTAGAATTGTGCACTGGACATCAGACAATGCTGCAACCCTATTGTTAGTCATGTTGATGGAAGTTGCCATGACTTCTATGGTATGTTCACACGATGTATTGCAGCGCGTACATTACGCGCCGCAATACATTGTGTGTTTCGGGAGCTCGTGCTGATCAGCGCGTACTCCCAAGGCACGGGGGGCTGGCAGCCTGTAGACATGCATTACCGCCTGCTCCTTTCCTAGATACTTGTGGAAAAAATACAATTGCGCTAACACAAGAGTGGTGTTACTAGGGTCTTTTAGGATGTATTTATATAAAATAGTATATTGTATATACAGGAATACATATAAATATCTATCTATCTATAAATATCATAGACAATGTTCTATGGATAACGCCTCTTATTAATGGTCAAACAGTTAACACAAAATACCACTATACTATACAAACCGCAAATATTATCACCATACTGTTAGGGCTTATTCCCATGGCAATGGTTTTCAGTTGGATTTCTAGATGGTTTTCATATTTGAAAACCATCTGTAAAGCGACTGTCAACCTTTTACTTCGATTTAAATAGAAAATCCTTTCAGCAGTCCACACTGCACGGAATTTCCATCGGACAGTTTTTGACACTGCCGACGTTCCTAAAAACATAGAATATGTTCATTCTTCCGCCCGGTTTTCAGGCAGAACATGAACATGTGGGTGTGAAGAGGGACAGCTTGAATTCACAAACCATGGACAAAAGCTGTCCCTCTGTGTGCTAAAAACACCACAAAATACCGGTTGGAAAATCTGACCAGTATTTTATCTTTGCCTTGGGAACGCACCCTTATTGCATAAAGCAGTATACCATGACCAATATGATCAATGATACCACAAAAAAGTTTGGCGAATTGATTTCAAACCCAAGTGAATTCGTTTTAGAATTTCGGAAAACTTAGATTCTGAACAAGTCGAAGTTTGGGGTATTCACATGAACAAAGCGTGTTTTTGATTGTAAAAGACTGCGAGCACAAGGCGTTACTGGGCAAAGAATCGGGGGAAGAAAGGCTTACCCTACATGACATTATGCAAATGAGCCAAACAGAGACCGGCGGGATTCTTGACTCACCGCACTATTTATCCGGCGCGACCTGGCAGCTCACATCCTTTTCACTGTTACTGAGTAGGGAAGTGCTGCCCTGTTGCTGCTGCTTATATTCTCATACTAAAAAACACACTTTTATACAGCGATTTTGGGGGTTCACAGTTGCTCAGAGACAACTTCTCTACGTTCAATTTCTGATTTTGTGGGTTTTTGAACTAAGTCAAGTGTGCGTCCAATCACTGCATAACATTTAATGCAAATCTGTTTCAGTTTCTTGAGAACATTGAATACCCAAAGGGGTTATCTAATCCTGTTGCTGTTGTATTCGTTAAAAGAACAGCGTTTTACAATCCAAATCCCAATTAATTTTTGGGTTGCTCATTTATTTTGCGCAACTTAGATCCAGGGTTAATTAAGCGTTGTTCTGCTGTTGTGGTCACTAAAAGAAACGTTCTTTTTCACTGCCAAAGAAGAAATTTTGCCTGTAGCATAATTCATATCCGAAGGTTAATTACAAGTTTTTCTGTTATTGTGTTCCGTAAAATACATGCCGTTTTAACACGCTACAAAGCTGGTAATTGTTTGCAGCACATTTCTTTTGCGCAATTTACATCCAAGGATTATCTAAGTATTTTTCTGCAGTTGTACTTAGTAAAAGAAACGTTCTTTTTCACGCAAAGAGAAATTTTGCCTGTAGCATAATTCATATCCGAGGGTTAATTAAAAAGTTTTTCTGTTGTTGTGTTCCGTAAAAAACACGCCATTCTAACACGCTAAAAAGCTGGTTTAATTGATGGCAGCACATTTCTTTTGCGAAATTTACATAAAATGGTTAAATAAGTATTTTTATGCAGTTGTTACATAGTAAAAGAAACATTCTTTTTCACGCAAAAGAAGAAATTTTGCCTGTAGCATAATTCATACCCAAAGGGTTTTAATTACAAGTTTTTCTGTAGTTGTGTTCCGTAAAATACACGCCACAAAGCTGGTAATTGTTGGCAGCACATTTCGTTTGCGCAATTTACATCCAAGGGTTAACTAAGTATTTTTCTGCAGTTGCACTTAGTAAAAGAAACGTTCTTTTTCACCGCCAAAGAAGAAATTTTGCCTGTAGCATAATTCATATCCAAAGGTTAATTACAAGTTTTTCTGTTATTGTGTTCCATAAAATACACGCCGTTTTAACACGCTACAAAGCTGGTAATTGTTCGCAGCACATTTCTTTTGTGCAATTTACATCCAAGGGTTAACTAAGTATTTTTCTACAGTTGTACATAGTAAAAGAAACGTTCCTTTTCACCGCCAAAGAAGAAATTTTGCCTGCAGCATAATTCATATCCGAAGGTTAATTAATTTTTGGTTGCTCATTTATTTTGCGCAACTTAGATCCAGGGGTTAATTAAGCGTTGTTCTGCTGTTGTGGTCACTAAAAGAAACGTTCTTTTTCACTGCCAAAGAAGAAATTTTGCCTGTAGCATAATTCATATCCGAAGGTTAATTACAAGTTTTTCTGTTATTGTGTTCCGTAAAATACACGCCGTTTTAACACGCTACAAAGCTGGTAATTGTTTGCAGCACATTTCTTTTGCGCAATTTACATCCAAGGATTATCTAAGTATTTTTCTGCAGTTGTACTTAGTAAAAGAAACATTCTTTTTCACTGCCAAAGAAAAAAATTTGCCTGTAGCATAATTCATATCCGAGGTTAAATTACAAGTTTTTCTGTTGTTGTGTTCCGTAAAATACACGCCATTCTAACACCTACAAGCTGGTAATTGTTGGCAGCACATTTCTTTTGCGCATTTTAAAATCAAAGGGTTTAACTAAGTATTTTTCTGCAGTTGTACTTAGTAAAAGAAACATTCTTTTTCATCGCAAAAGAAGAAATTTTGCCTGTAGCATAATTCATATCCGAAGGTTAATTACAAGTTTTTCTGTAGTTGTGTTCCTTTAAAATACACGCCGTTTTAACACGCTACAAAGCTGGGTAATTGTGTGCAGCACATTTCTTTTCCGCAATTTACATCCAAGGGTTAACTAAGTATTTTTTTGCAGTTGCACTTAGTAAAAGAAACGTTCTTTTTCACCGCCCAAAAAAGAAATTTTGCCTGTAGCATAATTCATATTCAAAGGTTAATTACTGTTTTTTCTGTTATTGGGTTCCGTAAAATACACGCCGTTTTAACACGCTACAAAGCTGGTAATTGTTGGCAGCACATTTCTTTTGTGCAGTTTACATCCAAGGGTTAACTAAGTATTTTTCTGCAGTTGTACTTAGTAAAAGAAACGTTGTTTATTACCGCCAAAGAAGAAATTTTGCCTGTAGCATAATTCATATCCGATGGTTAATTACAAGTTTTTCTGTTGTTGTGTTCCGTAAAATACACTCCATTCTAACACCCTACAAAGCTGGTAATTGTTGGCAGCACATTTCTTTTGCGCATTTTACATCAAAGGGTTAACTAAGTATTTTTCTGCAGTTGCACTTAGTAAAAGAAACGTTCTTTTTCACCGCCAAAGAAGAAATTTTGGCTGCAGCATAATTCATATCCGAAGCCTGTTTGTGCTTTTATATTCAGTAAAATACACAGTGTTTTTAAACGACACATACAAGCAAATTTTTCCTGCCCATTTGTGGAGCGCAATTTAATATCCAAGGGTTACCCAAGCTTGTTACTGGTTCATTGGAGTCAAATACAGGTGTGTATTTATCATATACAGATATCTTCATCAAACAGAGCCTGTACATTTTAGAACAAACAGTATGTCAGACAGAGAGGTGGCAGGCTCTTCACCTGCGAGTGGCAGTGGCAGAAACATTCCTGGAGCAGGCACAGGTCGCAGCAAAGCAAGGGGACGTCGCAGCAGGGGTCACTCGGTGAGGCCAGAACTGCCGTGTCATCTAGTGGTTCGTGTGTTGTTCAGCAACCCAAAGGGGTTCTTGATTGTTGACTAGGTTCATCCACTTCCTCCCAGATTACATCTGACAACCCCATCCAAGAGTCGGTGGGAACGTCAGACACAACCCTTAGTTGGCATGGCCCGGGAGCGGGTCAGCGGCCCTCACCTGACCTCAACTCGCCACTGTCCCATCCGGTTCCCTCAGCCAGAGATCTACTATGTGGTCTGGGTTCACCGCCACTATATAGCGAGGATGAACAATTTGAGGAGGGCAGTCACAGCTACTTGGGACGAAGACATGGGTCAATATCCCCTGCTTCTTGCAGTAGGCGGCAAAGTATAGATGTGGAGAGTGGCATGGGTGGTCATGTCGTGAAGGGTCAGCCTCTCCATACCAAGACCCGGTGATGAGGACAGCAGTGACGATGAAACACAAATAGATAATGATGAAGCCGACCGCACTTGGGAGCCGGGTGAAGCAAGGGCTTCATCATCGACAGGAGAAGAGGGCATCAGCTTGCGCATCAGGCAGCGGCGTAGCCATCAATTGGCTTGTGTTGGCCATGAGTCAGCAGGGTAGCAGCAGTGTGAGATCGGGAGCCAAGGGGCCACGGGGTAGAAAACTCGCTTAGCAGGTCCAAGAAAGTAGCGGCACAGGGGCTCAGCGAGGAAGTGGCGGTAGTAGTCACTCAGTGCGGAGCGTTGGCGGTAAAATCAGCTACTCTGCAGTGTGGCAGATCTTTGCTAAGACACCGGAGGAGCCGAATATGGGTATATGTAGAATCTGTGGGCAGAAAGTGAAGCGTGGCCAGGGAGCTAACGTTGGCACCACGGCCCTGCATCAACACATGCAGAGTCACCATCCGGTGGCCTGGGAGAAACGTGGCTCAGATGTGGTGGTCCATCCTGCCGCCGCAGCAGCAGCGCCCAGTGGCACGCATGCTATTGCAGCTAGTCAAGATTCCACCACCTCTGCAGAAGGGAGCTGTTTCTCTTTGCCATCATCTTCCGGTCCAGATGCTCCTACTCCTCGCTAATCATGGCGCCAGCAGTCGTTCAACGAAGTGATTGTAAAGAGACAACAGTATGCGTCCAACCATCCTAAGGTGCAGAAGCTGACCGTGCTCCTGTCCAAGTTGTTGGTGCTGTAGTCCCTCCCTTTCCAAATGGTGGACTCTGCACCCGTTTTTCAGAGAACTAATGGCTTTTGCCGAGCCGAGATGGAGAGTTCCAAGCCGTAATTTCTTTTCCAAAAGGCAGTACCAGCACTTCATAAATATGTAGAACAGAAGGTGGGCCAGTCCTTGAGCTTATCGGTTTGTTCCAAGGTGCACGACAGCGTGGACCTCTTGAGCTGTAACTATGGTCAGGGCCAGTACATGTCCTTTACGGCCCACTGGGTGAATGTGCTTCCTGCCTAGGCACACCAACAACTTGGACAGGAGACGACGCTTTCTCCTCCACGTTGTCAAACTGCGGCTCCTGTGCCAATGTCCGCCTCCTCCTCCTCCTCCACCACCACCATCATCTCAGCCTCCACAAGTACTGCTCCATCATAACACATGTGTAGGGCACAGCGGTGTCATGCAGTTCTACACCTGGCTTGCCTCGGCGAACGAAGTTACACAGGGGAGGAACTCCTCCGCGTCATGCAGCAAGAAATCGATGTTGTGGCTTTGTCCGCGCCAACTGCAAATCGAACCATGGTGACGGACAAAAGGGAGAACATGGTGTCCGCGAGGCACCGAGGAGGGATGGTCCATTGGCGCCCTTCATGGCGCATGTGTTCAATCTTGTTGTGAAAAGGTTCCTGAAGTCTTCCACCGATCTTCAGAAGATTCTGAAAATGACCAGGAAACTGTGCATGCACTTCATCCATTCCTACAAAGCCAGGAACACCCTCCTCGAGTTGCAGCGGCAGCACGGTCTCCCCCAACACAATCTGATATGCGATGTTTTCACCAGTTGGAATTCCAGCCTGCACATGTTGGACCGACTGTATGAACAGAGAAAGGCCATTAACGATTTTTTGATGATCCAGGCAGACAGGAGTACTCCCCTGTTATAACTTTTTATGTCAGCCAGTGGCAGCTCAGCTTTACACCTGCCGTTTGCTGAGGCCATTCGAGGAGGCCACGTTATTGTCAGTCGCCAGGACTACGGGGTGAATAACGTCATTCCACTGCTTCATGTCCTGGAAAAAGATGCTGAAAAATCTGTCTGGGCAGGGGACTGGAGACGTGGCAACTACATCTTGCGGCCACATGAGTCCTGTGGGGACTGAACTGGAGGATGAGGAGGAGGACATTGGAGAAGAAGCATTGTCTGGTGAAATGAGTGGATTTTCTACCCCCGGGACAAGAGAGGAGGAGCAGGAGCAGCTGAGGAGGTAGATGGAGATAAAACACGAGGCAAATGACCTGCAAGGCCGTGGCAGTATACAGTGGAATGGAGGCGGGAGCCCCTCGGAGTCACTTGTGCAGATGGCCTGCGGGATGCTGATTTGCCTGGCTAGTGACAGCCGAATAGTCACCAATCCGAAAAGGGATGACTTCTTGCTCTCCCCCTATTGGACCCTCGCTAACGGGTCCCCAAAAGGGGGGCCTTTTTCCCAGCTGCTGAAGGGAGGACAAACTCAAATACTATAGGGAAATCCTCCGTAGTCAGTTGGCCACTGCCTATGTGCGGCATTGTCCCTCCTCTGACAGGTCTGACTGGGTAGTTCTTCAGCACTCACGTACTACTGCCGCGGCTGCTGGGGGAAGGTGGGGAGGTAGGAGCAGTACCAGCTCCATCAGCCGCAACCTAAGTCTGGAGTCACTGATGAGTAGCTTCCTTCACCCGCCTAGTGAGGAGGGCAGTCGCCAGCAGCAGCAGCAGGACCTGGAGCAGTCCCTGAACCAACAGGTGGTGGCCTACTTGGACAGCAACTCGGCCGCAACTTGCCGAGTTTGCACTGGAGAAGCTGTGCTGCCCGGCCAGTAGTGTGGCATCAGAGCGGGTGTTCAGTGCGGCGTGGGCCATCGTTACCCCAAGGAGAAACCGCTTGTCCACGGGAAATGTGGAATGACTGACCTTTATCAAGATGAATCAGGCGTGGATCGGCCAGGATTTCCACACACCAATGCCTTAGGCGTCAGATTACATCACCCATGACGCCTCACCAAAACTGTGAGAAATGAGTCTGGATTCAAACTACCTGCCTCACCACTATCTGATGCCGCCACCCGTCTGATGCCACACATCTGCTGACAGTTTCTCCATCTGCCACCAACCATCTTTACCAGGGACTGGTATTGCCACCCACCTCACAATGTCATTGTGCCACTCTCTGACCTCATGCTGCTGCTGCTGTTGTTGCTACTGCCGTCACCTCCACGCTCTGTCATTGTGCCACTCTGTGGCCTACTCCTGTTATTGCCACCTCCAGAATGTCATTGTGCCACTGTCTGACCTCATGCTGCTTCTGTGGCTGCTGCCGTAACCTACACACTGTGTCATTGTGCCACTCTGTGGCCTACTCCTGTTTTTGCCAACTCCAGAATATCATTGTGCCACTGTCTGACCTCATGCTGCTGCTGTGGCTTCTGCCGTGCCCGACACACTGTGTCATTGTGCCACTCAGTGGCCTACTCCTGTTTTTGCCACCTCGAGAATGTCATTGTGCCACTGTCTGACCTCATGCTGCTGTGGCTGCTGCCGTGACCTACACACTGTTTCATTGTGCCACTCTGTTGCCCACTCCTGTTTTTGCCACCTCCAGAATGTCATTGTGCCACTGTCTGACCTCATGCTGCTGCTGTGGCTGCTGCCGTATCCTACTCACTGTGTCATTGTGCCACTCTGTGGCCTACTCCTGTTTTTTGCCACCTCCACAATGTCATTGTGTTACTGTCTGACCTCATGCTGCTGCTGTGGCTGCTGCCATGCTCTAAACACTGTGTCGTTGTGCCACTCTGTGGCCTACTCCAGTTTTTGCCACCTCCAGAATGTCATTGTGCCACTGTCTGACCTCATGCTGCTGTGGCTGCTGCCGTGACCTCCACACTGTTTCATTGTGCCACTCTGTGGCCCACTCCTGTTTTTGCCACCTCCAGAATGCCCATTGTCCCCACTGTCTGACCTCATGCTGGCGCTGTGGCTGCTGCCGTACCCTACTCACTTTGTCATGTGCCACTCTGTGGCCTACTCCTGTTTTTTGCCACCTCCAGAATGTCATTGTGTCACTGTCTGACCTCATGCTGCTGCTGTGGCTGCTGCTGTGGCTGCTGCCGTGACCTAGACACTGTGTCATTGTGCCACTATGTGGCCTACTCCTGTTTTTGCCACCTCCAGAATGTCATTGTGCAACTCTCTGACCTCATGCTGCTGCGCCTGCCGTCACCTCCACATCTCTCTTTTGTGCCACTCTTTGGCCCACTCCTGTTTTTGCCACCCCCCAGAATGCCCATTGTGCCACTGTCTGACCTCATGCTGCTGCTGTGGCTGCTGCTGTAACCTACACACTGTGCCATTGTGCCACTCTGTGGCCTACTCCTGTTTTTGCCACATCCAGAATGTCTTTGTGCCGCTCTCTGACCTCATGCTGCTGCGCCTGCTGCCGTCACCTCCACACTCTGTCACTGATGTTGCCACCTGAGCCCTCAGCTTGTTTTTTTCCAGCTTTTGCTGCCATGACTTTATCAGGCTACATTCCCAATTCAGTTTTTGGTCAGTTTTGCCCTCTTAAGTGCCCAGGGCCTGTTATAGTGAAGCGATTCTAAGAGCGGCGGCAGTCATATGCGTGTCATACTAAAACACAACATTGTATGAAGACCAAGCCAAGCTTCCTCTGCATATTTAAGCATAGCACAACGTTCTATAGCACCCTACAGGCTCTGTGCAGCCTGGAAATAGCTGTTTGGTATCGCGATTTGTCCCAAAGTAATTCGGACCGAAACGAATTTTGTCGGAAAATTCGGCGAAGTCGCCGAATCAAATATTTGAGAAATTTGCCCATCTATAACCACTATACAAAAAACAGATAATACTGCCACATTATGAACACATATTACCACTATATAGTGACTGAATAATACTATACTGTTCTGAATATAAACCATTATACTACTATCACTATTCCCACCATACAGTGGCCACATAGTGGTAGTTACCAGCTGTACACAGGTGCTCCACAGACATATAAGTGATTACATTCAGTGACTCTCAGTGGACATCTTAACTTTTTCTTCCCTCTACAGTCCAGACCGTCAAGATGACTCATCTTGGCAGAATTTACCACACAAACATCATGGACTCCTCAATTTTCTACCACCTCCCTT
This sequence comes from Phyllomedusa bahiana, assembly GCA_025379985.1. Lineage (NCBI taxonomy): Eukaryota > Metazoa > Chordata > Amphibia > Anura > Hylidae > Phyllomedusa > Phyllomedusa bahiana. The sequence goes on along the minus strand of JAODAL010014965.1, from coordinate 13,042 downwards.
GCTGTTCCCTACCTCTGTACAAACTCGTCATGGGATGAAAAGTGAAGGTGAGGGGTCATGGAGGTTGTAGTTTGGCTGCGTTGTAATTTGTCTTGGCACTAGGTCACATAAGACAATGATGGTGGGAAGGGGCAGGAGAGAAAGTACAGGCTACAGCCACAATCTTCTGGGGAAAGACAAAGGATTATGGATTATGCCATGGCTTTGACCTGTACATTGATCTTCAAGGGGTGTAGGGAATGAAGTTTGGTACTAACATGTTTTTTGTAGCATTTCTATTTTTCCACAGGTTAATTCCATTGGACTTAATCGATTTATAGAGCTATGTAAGAAACATCCATATTGCAAGTTCTGCAAAACAAAATTGGATGTTCTACATAATAAGCCACCATTATTTTTTTATATTACAATGATTAGAGCTTGCTTTATATGCTGTCGGCAATGACCAAAGCTGGCTCTGTGTGCTGCCAATTAACCCCTTAGCATGCCTTGCTATGTATTGTAACAGATCTACAGATCACTAAAGTCAAGAACCATATGTAAATAATTTTAAAATAAAAAAAGAGAAGAAAGAAATAAAGTAAAAACGCGCATCACTCTTTCCCCATTACAAACGGCATCACCTGAAAAAAGATCAAAAATAAAAAAGTACACATATCTGATAATCACTGCGTGTTAACACTAGGAGGGGAAATTGATTCTAATGAAGGGGAAATTGTTTAGAATTTCAGGAAAATTTGGTTTCGAACGAATTCGAAGTTGGGGTACTTCGGTGAACAGGTGTGCTTTTGATTGAAAAATGGCTGCGGGACATGGCGTTGCATGGGGCAAAGCCTCTGGGAGGAAGAAGGACATAGCCCCGCAGACATTAGAGATGAAACCAAACAGGACCGGGGGATCTGTGACATCCCCCGCACTATTAAGTCCCCGGGGGCGACGCTGGGAGCTCACACCCTCCCACTGGCTGATAGGGGGGTGCTGCCGCGGCTGATAGTCTTTTCTGAAGAAAAAAAATGATTTTTTATCAGTGATTTTTGGGGGGTGTCCAGCTTGTCTCAGAGACTGCTTCTCTTAACGTTCTAATTTGATTTTGTAGGTATTGGGTCTGAATCCCGTGTGGTCCATGCAAACTGCAAAAACATTTTTTAAAACTACTGCTCACAGCACATTTTAAAATCCAAGGGGGACTAAGCCTTTCCTGTTGTATTATTTAAAAAAACACGTTTTTACAAAACAAATACCACTTCATTTTTGGCGCTCAAATTTTTTTGCGCAATTTAATCCAGGGGGTTTTCAAGCGTTTTTCTGCTGTTGTGGGGCAAAAAAAAGTTTTTACCGACAAAAAATAAAAATTTTTCCCGTAGCCCAATCACAAGGAAGGGTTAAATTTTTAATTTTTTTTCTTGTTGGTGTACGTAAAAAAACACACCCTTGTAAACCGCTACAAAGTTCGTGTTTGTGGTTTCTCAATTTGTTTGGGGAAATTTACATCCAGGGGGGTTTAAAAGCGTTGTTTTTCTGCTGGGGGTGACTAAAAAAACCGTCTTTCACCGCCCCAAAAAAACATTTTTCCCGAGCATAATTTACAAACGAAGGTTTTTTGTACAATTTTTTTATTTGGTAGGTAAAAACACGATTTTTAACCCTCAAAGCGGGATTTGGGTTCTAAAAATTTGGGGGTTTAATCCGGTTTTTAAGCGTTGTTTTTGTTTGGGGGGATAAATAAACCTTTTTCACCGCCAAAAAATACTTTTTTCCTGTAGCTAATTCAAAAGCAAAGGGTTAAGTACAATTTTTTTCTCATTTGTGTAGCGTAAAAAAACCCACCCCATTGAAAAAACCGCACAAAGCGGGGAAATTTGCGGTTGCTAAAATTTTTTTGGGGTGAATTTACATCCGGGGGTTTAAATTTTAAGCGTTGTTTTTCTGCTTTTTTGGGGGAATAAAATAAACCGTTCTTTCACCGCCAAAAAAATTTAATTTTTTTTTCCTGAAAGGAAAAATTCACAAGCGTGGTTAATTACAATTTTTTCTCTTTTTTGTGTAGCGTAAAAAAAAACGCCATTGTAAACACTAAAAAAGCTATGGGTTTTGTTTTTTGTCAAACTTTTGGGCAATTTAAACCCCGGGGGAAAATTTTTAAGCGTTGTTCTGCTTGTACTCAAAAAAAAGAAATTTTTTTTTCCCCAAACCGGGTCACGAAGAAATTCTTTTTGCCAAAAATTTCCTTATCCAAAGGTTTAAATTTTTAACCTGTATTTTGTTTTAAATATTCAGTAAAAAAAACAGAGTTTTTTAAAAACCCGGGGCACTTTAAAAGTAAAATTTTTTTCCTGCCCATTTTTGGGGAAAGGCAATTTATACCCAAAGGGGTTTTCCCAAAGGCTTTTTTAGTTGGGTTCATTTGGAGTCAAATAAGGGTGTGTATTTATCGATATCTTAATTTTTTAAATTTTCCAAAACATGCCCTGTACATTTTAGAACAAACAAAATGTAAAGACAGAGGGGGTTTTGGCAGGGCTTTTCTTTTTGGCGAAGTGGCAGGGGGCACAAACTTTCCCAGGCCCATGTCGCAGCACAGCAAGGGGCCCACTGGGTGAGGCCAAACTGGCCCGGGTTTATTAGGGGCCCCGGTGTTGTTAAAGCCCCCCAAAATTGGTTCTTGATTGGTTAAACCGGGTATCCACTTCCCCCAGATGACATTGACAACCCCACCAAGAGTGGGGTGGGAACGTCAGACAAAATCATTATTGGCATCCCCCCCCCCGGGAGCGGGGTCAGGGGCCCTCACTGTTCTCAACCCCCCTCTGTCCCCCCCGGTTTCCCAAAGCCAGAAAATCTCCCTTGTGGTCGGTCTCAGCGCCACTATATTCGGGGGATGAAAAAATTTTTGAGGAGGGCTTTCAGCACTATTTTTAAAGGGCCGAAGAAAGGGGGCCAATACCCCCTGCTTCTTGCAAAAAGGGCGGCAAATATAGATGTTGAGAGGGGAAAGGGAGGTCATGTTTGAGGGGTCAGCCTCTGAAATCCCAAAAACCGGGTTTGAAAAAGGACAGCATTTGACGATGAAAAAAAAATTAGAGATGATGTAGCCGACCGCCCCCCCTTGGGGGAAGGGGGGGTTTAAAAGGCAAGGGCTTCCCCACCTCAGGAGAAGAGGGCATCAGCTTGCGCGTCAGGCACAGCGCAGCCAGAAAGTTTTTTGTGTGGCCTTTGGGGTCAGCGGGAATAGCGCAGTGTGAGGGGGGAGCCAAGGGGCCCAAAGGGGAAAAATTACCCGCTTGCGGGTCCGGGAAAATTTAGCGGCAAAAGGGGTTCAGCGGGCAGCGGGGCAGTGGGTCACTAAAGTGCGGGACCTTTAGCGGAAAAAACCCAAATTTCCCCGGCAGTGTGGCATTTTCTTTGCTAAGAAAACCGGAGGAGCCGAATAGGGGTATTTTTAGAATCTGTAGGCAGAAAGTAAGGGGTGGCCAGGGAGCTAACGTTGGCACCCCGGCCCTGGTCAACACATTTCACGCACCCTCTGGTGGGCCCGGGAGAAACGTGGCCCCAGATGGGTGGTCCCCTCCGCGCCGCCGCAAAGCAGCAGCAAACAGTGCCCGGTGGCACGCATGCCATTTCAGCCAGTCAAGGCTCCCCCCCCCCTCTGCAAAGGGAAACTGTTTCTTTTGCATTTACTCCCGTTCCAGATGCTCCCCCCTCCTCGCTAAATCCTGGCGCCGAGTCGTTCAGCGAGGGGGATTGCAAAGAGAAAAACATATGCGTCCCAAACCCTCCTAAGGTCAGAAACCCGACCGGGGCTTCCCGCCAAGTTTTTTGGTTTTGTAGTCCCCCCCTTTTCCCAAAAGGGGGACTCTGGCACCGTTCAGGGGGAACTAATTGGGTTGTGCCAGCCGGGGATGGAGGTTCCCAACCGTAATTTCCCTTTTTCCCAAAAAGGCAGTACCAGCACTTTATAAAATATTTAGAACAAAAGGTGGGCCTTCCTTGACTTAACGGTTTGTTCCAAGGTGCACGGGAGGCGGGGTCTGGAAACGTAACTTTCTGTGGGGGCCCAAAACATGTCCTTTTTCGGCCCATGGGGAATGTGCTTCCCGCCCAGGGAAAAAAACCCAAAAAACTTGGACAGGAGGGGCCGCTTTCTCCTCCGTTGTCAAAAATGGGGGGCTCCCGCGCCAATATCCACCCCCTCCCCCCCCTCCCCCCAACCCCCATCATCTCAGCCTCCCCCAAATACTGGGTCCATCATAAAACATGTTAGGGGGAAGCGGTGTAACCGTTTAACACCCTGGCTTGCCCCCCCCCGGTTTAACGAAGTCACACAAGGGAAAAAACTGCTCCGAGTTTGTGCCAGCAAAATTGATGTGTGGCTTTTTTTTTTTGTGCCAAAATGCAAATCGGAAACCTGGGGGACGGACAATTTGGGGGTAAAATGGTGGGCCCCGCGCTGCACCGAGGAAAGGGGTGGTCCATGCGCCCCGGCCCGGCGAAGGGGTTCAATCTGGTTGTGAAAAGGTTCCTGAAGTCTTCCAACCCATCTTCAGAAGTTCTGAAAAAAGGCCAAAGGAAAAAAAACTTTATGGGACTTCATCCATTCCCAACCCAAAAACCGGGAAAACCCTCCTCGAGTTTTAAACGGCAGAACGCCTCACCCAACACACTCTGATATGCAATGTTTCCACCAGTTGGAATTCCAGCCTGCACATGTTGGACCGACTGTATGAACAGAGAAGGCCGTTTGCTGAGGCCATTCGAGGAGGCCACGTTATTTGTCAGACGCCAGGACTACGGGATGAATAACGTCATTCCACTGCTTCATTTCCTGGACAGATCTCGAAAATCTGTCTGGCAGGGGACTGGAGACGTGGGCGACTACATCTCGTGCCACAAGAGTCCGTGGGGACTGAAATGGGAGGAGGAGGAACATTGGAGCAGAAGCATTGTCTGTGAAATGACTGAATTTTCTACCCAGGTGACAAGAGAGGAGGAGTCAGGAGCTGCTGGAGGAGTAGATGGAGATGAGGAAGATGAGGCAGATGACCCGCACGGCACCGTGGAAGTATACAGTGGAGATGGAGGCAGGGAGCCCCCGTCGGAGCACTTGTGGCAGATGGCCCGCAGCATGCTGATTTTCCTGGCTAGTGAACAGCCGAATAGTCAGCATCCCGGCAAGGGAATGACTTCTGGCAGAGGGATGACCCTATTGGACCCTCGCTACCGGTCCAATAAATGGGAGCCTTTTTCCCAGCTAATGAGAGGGAGGACAAACTCAAATACTAAGTGGAAATCCTTCCGTTGTCAGTTTGCCGCTGCTATGTGCGGACAACGTCCCTCCTCTGACAGGTCTGACTGGGGGGTTCTTTCGATCTCAGCACTCTACGTACTACTGCCTCAGCTGCTTGGGGGAAGGTGGGGGGGTAGAGCAGTACGCACAGCTCCATCAGCAGCAACTAATCTGAGTCACTGAGGAGCAGCTTCCATCACACCGCCTATGAAGGAGGGCAGTCGCCAGCAGCAAGCAGCAGGACCTGGAGCAGACACCGAACCAACAGTGGTGGCCTATCTTGGACGAGCACTCTGCCACCCCATAAGAAGATCCCTGGACTACTGGGCACCAAACTGGATGTGTGGCCGCACTTGCCGAGTTTGCAGTGGAAGAAGCTGTTCCTGCCCGGCCAGTAGGTGGCATAGAGCGGGTGTTCAGTGCGGACGGGGCCATCGTTACCCCAAGGAGAACCCGCTTGTACCACCAGGGAAATGCGGAACGACTGACCTTTTGTCAAGAATGAATCAAGGCCGTGGATCGGCCATGATTTCCCACACACCAATGCCTTTAGCGTCAAGACAACAATCAGCCATGACGCCTCACCCAAACTGTGAGAATGAGTCTGGTTCAAACTACCTTGCCACAGCCCACTATTCTGATGCTGCCTACCCCCCTGATGCCACACATCTGCTGACCAGTGTTCTCCCCATCTGCCACCAACCATCTTTTACTTTAACAAGACTGGTATGGCCACACCACCTCCACACACTGTCATTGTGCCCACTTTATGACCTCATCTGATGCTGCTTCCGTGACCATCTACACCTGTGTCCATTGTGCCACTTACTCTCCTGACCTCATGCTGTCGCTCCTGCCCGCCTCACCCTCCATCTCTGTCATTGTGGGCCACATCTCGGCGCCTACTCCTGTTTTTGCCACCTCCAGAATGTCATTGTGCCACTGTCCTGACCTCATGCTGCTGCTGCCATGACCTCCCACACTCCTGTGTCATTGGCCACTACCTGTGGCCTACTCCAGTTTTTGCCACCTCCATAATGTCCATTGTGCCACGCCTGACCTCATGCTGCTGCCGCCGTGACCTCCACACTGGTCATTGTGCCACTCCTGTGGCCTACCTCCAGTTTTTTTGCCACCTCCAGAATGTCATTGTGCCACTGTCTGGACCTCATGATACTGCTGTGGTGCTACCGGTGACCTCCACACTGTGTCATTGTGCCACTCTGTGGCCTACTCCAGTTTTTGCCACCTCCAGAATGTCATTGTGCCACTGTCTGACCATCATGCTGCTGCCGCCGTCAACCTCCACTCTCTGTCATTGTTCCAATCTGTGGGCTACTCCTGTTTTTTGCCACCTCCAGAATGTCATTGTGCCACTGTCTGACCTCATGCTGCTGTGGATGCCGCCATCACCTCCACACTCTGTCACTAATGTTGCCACCGAGCTCTCAACTTGTTTTTTTTTCCAGCTTTCCCGCTGGCATGACTTTATCAGGAAACATTCCCGCTTCAGTTTTTTGGTCAGTTTGCCCTCTTAAGTGCCCAGGAATTTTAGAGTGAAGCGATTCTAATAGCGGCGGCAGTCATGTCGTGTCCTACTAAAACACAACATTGTATGAAGCCCAAAACCCAAGCTCCCTCTGCATATTAAGCATGGCACAACGTTCTACAGCACCCTGCAGGCTCTGTGCACCCTGGAAATAGCTGTTTTTTAACGTGATTCGTCCCGAAGTAATTCGGAACAAAGTTATTATTTGTCGGGAAATTCGGCGAAGTGAGCGAACCGAATTTTGAGAAATTCGCCCATCTCTAGTAACGACCTAGCCTATCAATCTATCATGTATTTAACCCACATGATGAACTCTGTAAAAAAACAAACAAATAAAACAATGGCAATATAAACCTCTAAGTGGTATCAATAAAAACATCAGATTGACCTACAAAAAAAAGCCCTCACACATACTCTGTACACGGCAAAATTAAAAAGTTATAGCTATCAAAAGATGGCGATGCATTAAGTGCTACAACATAAAAAAAACTATATAAATTGGGTATAAACCCACAGAGAAAATCTAACATGTCAAGAATACTACACAGTGAGCGCTGTAAAAAATATAAATAAAAATCACTACCAGAACTTTTTTGCTTCCTGAGGGAGAGATTGCAGCAGCACTGCTAAACCGCTCTGGAAAAAAGGTTTTAAAGCTAAGTGAAAGAACGAGTGATCGAGCTTGCGAGTATGTCTTCTGTCTGAAGTGTGTCTATGGCTTAAGTGTGGGACTTTAGATTTGGAGATTTTAGAAGGGACAGTATTGTACTGATTTTTTATACTTGCAACTCTATATCTCTTTTTATAACATCCCCCTGCGTTTCATGTTTGACAATGCTGCCCGGTGCACAACCTGTGCAATGTATGCCATCCTTGACCAACAGTTTGAGGGAGCATACTGCTGTGCGAGATGTGTGCACACTGCACATTTGGAAGTCCGGATCCTGGATCTAAATGAGCAAGTGGCAACACTGAGATCCATTGCCAACTTGGAAGAGAGTCGACTGCTCACTGAGCAATCACTTGCAGGTGTAGATGCTGGGGAGGATGGCAGGAAGAAGGTGCAGGAACATGAGGCAGCTAGCTGGGTAACAGAAAGAAGGATAGAGGGACAAATGTCAGGGAGGCTAGTCCTGAACTGGTACACCCCAACAAATTTGCAAGATTGGCAGATGAGGGTGATGTCGGCTCAGAAATAGCATTGCTGCAGCAAGACAATACCCCTGTCTGCTCCAGTAAGATGGGGAATAGGAGTGCAGGTCAGGCTAGACAGGTGCTGGTGATTGGGGACTTCATTATTAGGGGAACAGACAGGGCAATCTGTCACAAAGACCGGGATCGTCGAAAACTATCTTGTTTACCTGGGGCCCGAGTTTGACATATCGTGGATCATGTTGACAGATTGCTGGGTGGGGCTGGTGAGAATTCAGCTGTCATTTTGGGACATTTGGGACCCAATGACAAAGTTAAGGTAGGGGAGTGTCCTTAAAAAAAAATTTTTAGGGGCTTAGGGGCCCAAAAGTTCAAGGCAAACCTCGAAATATTACCTGTTCAACGGGGCCCCACCAGAGAGGGCAGCGGGGGTTAGAAGGTAAATAGTGGCTCAAAAATTGGTGTAGGGAAAAAGGGGTTTTGGGGTTTTTGGGAACTGAACTGACTTCTGTCTTGCTACCGACTCTATGCTAGGGATGGGGTGTACCTAAATGGGGAGGGGGCGTTTTTTTGGGGGGCAAAAAGCCGGAAGTTGGAGGGGAAATTAAAAAATAGGGACTGGGGGGGAGTTTCTACAATGATAGCGGGGTCCGGCCCCCCCCTCCCCGGGCCGCGGGCGCACCCGGACCCCCTTCCGGGGATCCCCCGGGGGTTTGGGTGCCGCCGCTGGCCGCGGGACAGCCGGGGGGCTGCAACTGCCGGGGACTACCTAACCCGCTCCTGTGCCGCCGCGTCCTCTGCCGGCGGGGCGCGCGTGCCTGTGTCCTAAGGCCGCGCCGCCCCGGTTCTCGTGGATTTAAAGGGCCAGCCCCCCGTTAATTGGCTAATTCCTGGCGCTTCTCCTATTTAAAGGGGTTACGCCCACAAAACACTCCTTGCTGGACTTGTTGCTCGTGCCTTAGCTAAAGCGTTCCCAAAGTGATTCTCGCCTTTTCCGTTACCAGACCTCTTGCACTTTCTTGATCCGAACCTCGCCGCCTGCCCCGCCCTTCGCCTGCCACGACCACAAACCTTTGCCCCTGTCCTGACCTGCTCCCTCCCCACGACTACGATTCTCGACTACGATTCTGCCACCGCACCCGGGCTGCCACCGAAAGCAAGTCACGCGGGGGGGACGCCCGGGTACCTCAAGCCCCAAGTCCACCCGTTTTGCGGCGGCTCGGGTGAAAACCGGGGGCTATTAGATTCCTTTCCCTGGCGTGGTTTAACTACCATCGCTTGGGGGTTGTCCGGCGGATCCACTACCCAACCCTTAAGCGTGCAGATAGTGAAAGTAGAGAGCGGAAATTAGTAATAAATCAGGGGGGTAAGTGGAGGGAGAGGGGGTAGCAATGTTAAAAAAAACAGGGAGAAAGGAATAAAAACTAAAAAATCTCTAAATTGCCTCCCAAAGCCAGGGGTCTCACCAACAAAATAAATGAATAGAATTATTAATTGCTGAAACAAAATTGACATAGTGGGGGGTAATGAACATGGCTGACGAAAGCTACAACTGGGGGGTTAACTTATAGGGTTACAGTTTTTTTTAGAAGAGATTGTAAACAATGTAAGGGGAGTGTATTCCTATGTAAGATCCTGTCTGAGCCCCCAAAACTCGGGGGAAAATATAGATACAGTTTAAAGAACATGTGGAATCATTATGGGTGAATACTGGGGGTAATAACAATAAAAATTTAAATTCAAGTTTTATAGTTTCATAGTTTGTAAGGCCCAAAAAAGAGAGATGCCACCCGTTCAGCTGTTGTGTAAGGTTTGATCCAGGGAAGGCAAAAAAAAACCCCAAAGAGGTAGAAGCCAATTTTTCCTCATTTTAAAGGGAAAAAATTTCCCACCCGACTAAACTGGCTAGGGAAAAATCCCTGGATCAATGACCCCCCTCCAAATCCAGACACTATAATTGTTATTTTAAATTACAGGATGGGCGTTTTTCACAAAATTCGGTTCGCTCACTTCGCTGAATTTCCCGACAAAAAATAACTTCTTCTAAATTTCTTCGGGATGAATCACGTTAAAAAAACACTATTTCCAATCGGAAAAAACCCCGGGGGATCAATGACCCCCCCCCAAATTTCCTAGACACTATAATTTATTAGCTCCAGAAATGATCCAACCCTTTTTTTGAACTCTGTCAGTAAATTCACCTGACAATTTTCTCTGGCAGAAAATTCCAACAGTCCACTGCTCTTACATAAAGAATCCCTTTCTATGTTTAGTAGAAACTTTCGTTCCTCAAGACGTGGGGATGCCCCTTGTTTTTTGATACAGCCCTGGGTTAAATAAATCCCGGGAGAGTTCTTATTTACCTTTGATGTATTTAAAAATATTTATTATGTCCCCCCGAACCCGTCTTTTTCTCTAAACTAAATAACCCACATCTTGCTAACTTTTTGGGTTAGTAGTCCACCCAGTTTTTTTTTTTTTTGTTGCCCGCCTTTGTACCTGTTCAAGCTCTACAATGTCTTTCCTGTGACTGGTGCCCAATTTTCCCATGTGTGGTCTAACCAGTGACCTGTATAACGGGAGAATAATGTTCTCTCAGTGCCTCTTGCCCTTTTAATGCACCCCATGACCCTTTTTTTTCCCTTGGCAGCTGCTTTCTGACACGGCTGCTACACTAATTTACTGTCCACCGGGTTTCCCCCAAGTCGTCCTCCTGTCACTTTTACCCACCCTTTTTTCCTTTTAAACATGTGTCATGTAATGGATTTTCCTCCCCATGTGCAAACCTTGCTTTTAAACTGTGTTAAACCTCATCAGCCATTTCCCCCTCCCCCCGGGCCTCGAACTTACCAGATCCCCTTTTGTAAAAAACACATTACATCTATTGTGTTTGATTACTTTAAGAGCTTAGTATCGTCTGCAAAGATCGATTTTCTACGTGTAATCCCTGTGAAGACATTAATAAAATGTTAAAGGGAAGGGCCCAAACTCCCCTTGTGGTACCCACTAGTAACGGGGATCCAGTCTGAGTATGCACCGTTAAATTACACCCTTTGTTTTCTACATGAGCCATTGCTTACCCACTTGCACACATTTTCCCCCAGCCCAAAAGCTTTTCATTTTATTTACCAACCTTTTATGTGGCACCGTATCAAATGCTTTAGAAAATCAGATAATGAATCCAGTGCCTCCCCCCCGATCCAGTCTAGCACTGATTTCCTCAAGAACTGATGAGATTATCGACGGACCGATCCTTCATAATCCCATGTGAACGGCGTTATACATTTATTTTCAGTGAGATATCCGATAGCATCTCTAGAAAACCTTAAACATTTTCCTACACAGAGGTCAAACTTTCCGGGGCCTATAGTTTCCCGGGCACTTTTTTACCCCTTTTTTTAATATTGGCACCACATTTGCTATGCGCCCCAACCTTTGGAATCCCCCTTTTTTAGACAGTCCATTAAATTTTTAATAAAGGGGCCATCTATGACATCACTTTAAATCCCTTAGGACACGGGGTGTTTTCCATCTGGACCTAGGGATTTTTCTATTTTAATTTCTTAAAAGAGCTGCACTTCTTCCGGGTTAGACAAGAAACTTTTAAGTTTTAAGTTTTACCTCATCCCTCGTTCAACAGGAAACTCTCTGCTATAGGGGCCCCCAAATATAACAGAACCCTGGAAAAAAATACCTCAGGAAATATATGAGGCAGCTAAACTGAATGAGGTTCTTATTATGGACGACTTTAAGCTCCCATACATAAATTGGGAATCTGAAACCTGTGGCTCTCATAACGAAAGCAGGTTTTTGCACCAAATGGTGCAGGAACCGACTAGAGGAAAGGCCCTTCTAGACTTAATATTGACTAATAGACCTGACAGAGTAACAAAGGTTAAGGTTGAGGGGCACCTATTCAATAGTGAAATAATAAAATCATTTTCTATTTATCCTTCTATAGAGTTTTTTGTCAAGGAGCCACAAAAACAAATGAATTTTAGGAAGGTAATTTTATCCTGCTTAAGAGGCCCTAAACCGTTTTGACGGGGACAAGGTGTTTAAAAATAGCAAAAACAAGTAATAAATGGGAGATCTTTAAAAACATTTTAGGCCCACTTGAGGGTACATACCTTTATGGTAATAAAAAAATTTTAAAACGGGAAAAACCCCAAAGGGATCAAACAAATTTTAAAAGGGGGGAAAAAAAAAACAAAAAGAAAGTTTTCCAACACTAAAAACAGGGGGGCGGTAAAGAGGCACTAAAAAGCTATAAGGAAAAAAAATAAAATAGTAAAAAATGATAAAGGGGCAAAGCTGAGACAGAAAGAAAGTATTCCATAGAAAAAAAAACTAACCCCAAAAAATTTTTAACAAAATAAATAAAAATGATTAAAACAGAAAAGTTGGCCCTTTAAAAGTCTGAGGGGGAAGTTGTGGAGGGCGATGAGAAAAAGCAAATCAAATTAAACATTTTTTCTCCAATTTTTTACCGAGGAGGGTGACCTTCCGTTGTGACAAAGGAATGAGGGAAACCAAACTTAAATGTTTCTTATCTAACAAGGAAGAAGGGACTCTGTCTTAAAGGCTTAAAATAGACAAATCACAAGCCCTGAGGTTACACCTCCGTGTCCTAAGGGAGTTAATAAAGTCAAGATAGGCCCCCATTCTTAAAATTTATGGACGTATAATTATGGAGTTGTGCCCCAAAAGGGTTGGTCACAGAAAATTTTTGCCAATATTTAAAAAAGGGGGCAAAAATGATCCGGAAACTAAACTGGTAAATTAACTTCTATTGTAGGTAAAATTTTTGAAGGTTTTTAAGAGATGTATCCTGGACTATCTCAGAAAAAAAATGTTTAAAAAGCTATTCCAGCAGGGTTTTATAAAGGGTTGGGCTTGTCAAACTAAATCCATCAGCTTTTATGAAGAAGTTAGTTTTTAGACTGGATCAGGGTGAGGATGTCATATATTTTGATTTTTCCCCAAAACATTGAACCCGGGGCCCCCATAAAAAAGGTTTCTAAGTAAAATGAGAATGCTTGGGCTGGGGGAAATGT
>JAODAL010014964.1:0-85528 GCA_025379985.1 Phyllomedusa bahiana | reverse complement strand
GAAATACGGCAGTGGGAGAAAGTGACATGTCAATTATTCACGGCGTATACGCGCCAAGAATAATGAATGCCCCCCCGGCTCGCCCCCACTCTGGAGCACACGGCGTAATTGCGGACGCAATACTTCCCACAATTACGCCGTGAATAAGCCATGTGAACCTAGCCTGTCTCTAACAGTCAGGAGAATGGTGTCTCAAAAGCCATTGGCCACAATATACAGGAAAAAAAAATCAATCAAGAGAGAACCAGGGTGTAAGGAATTACTCGTTCAATTCATATCTATGAGGTTGAGTAAAACATGAGACACCTGCTAGTCTCCATAGAAGACTGTACTGAGCATCTCTAAGAGGTGTAGTACAAAATAACTTTGGTGACTGAAACCCGCTTGTCCCTATAGAAGACTGTACTGAGCACCTGTGAGAGGAGGTAACAATTTCTCTGGTAACTATGCCACCTGCTAGCTTATATGGGACCAGCATCTCACTGGTGGTGCCAGGGCTGCCGTCAGTTATCTCTTAACCATCTCAGGGCCTCATACAGTCAAATCAAATGGGGCCCCCACCCATTACTAGTTCTTATTATTTAACATATCTGTGGGCCCCTTTATGATTATGGCCCCTGACTGGAGTACTGCCCTATTGGCACCCTTGGTTGGTGGTAGGAGTGTGAATCACTCAGGTAATGTGGCTGATTGATAACCATGTAGTGGTCTATCTCTAGAGTCTATGTCCTGTGGGACACATCATGTCCAAAGATACCATGTTACTAAACACCTTGATCTGCAGATATGTGCGCACTTGATTCATATGCATTGTATAGTGGATAAATGTAAGACTACTGTATGTATTGTAAATGACTAAATCATGGACTCTAGTGTTACAGTTTCATTTTTGCTATAGGTCCTAACTGGCCTGGTTGTTTGTAGCTCCCACCACTTTAATTCCCCATTAGTATTCTTGTGTCTCTGACATATACGTTTAATATTCCATTAATAAATGTGGTGTTTGATTAGCAGCTGCTGCTGGTGGGGTCTTTTCAGGCTACTTGGTTTGGTTGTGTATTGTTTTTTTCATATACATGTATTTTTTCCTGGTTCTGTGATGTTTATCTCTATAGGAGACAATATGAAGTATCTCTAAGAAGTGTAGTAAAAAATATAAATCTCGTGACCCCTGCTAGTCTCTATAGAAGACTATACTAAGTATCTGTAAGATGTAGTAACAATGTATCTTCTCAGTGACACCTGACCCCCTCAAAAGAAAGGGAAATTACTATACTGTAAGAGGTAGTAAAATGAAATTTCTCTGACCCCTGCTGTCTCTTTAGAAGACAATACAAAGTATATTAAAAGTAGTAACAATGTATCTTCTCAGTGACCCCTGCTACTCTCTGTAGAAGACAATACTAAGTATCTGTAAGAGGTGTTGTAACAATGTATCTTCTCAGTGACCCCCTGCTGGTGTCTATAGAAGACAATACAAAGTATCTGTAAGAAGTAGTAACAATGTATCTTCTCAGTGACACCTACTTGTCTCTATAGAAGACAATACTAAGTATCAGTAAGAAGAGTAACATGTATCTTCTCAGTGACCCCTGCTACTCTCTGTATAAGACAATACTAATTATCTGTAAGATGTACTAACAATGTATCTTCTCAGTGACACCTGCTACTCTCTGTATAATACAATACTAAGTTTCTTTATGTTTTGTTGTAACAATGTATCTTCTGAGTGAACCCTGCTACTCTCTATAGAAGACAATACTAAGTATCTGTAAGAAGTAGTAACAATGTATCTTCTGAGTGACCCCTGCTACTCTCTATAGAAGACAATACTAAGTATCTGTAAGAGGTAGAAAACAATTATTTTTTCTGAGTGAACCCGTACTCTCTATAAAGACAATACTAAGAACGTAAGAAAAGTAACAAGAAACTTCTCAGTGACATGACTCTCTATAGAAGATAAACAAAAGTATCTGTAAAAAGTAAAACAATGTATCTTCTGATAAACCCCTGCTACTCCTAAGAAACAATACTAAGTATCGAAGAAGAGTAAAATGTATCTTCTGATGAACCCGCTCCCTTCTATAGAAGACAATACTAATATCTTAAAAGTTAGTAACAATGTTCTTCGATGAACCCTGCTACTCTCTATAGAAGACAATACTAAGTATCTGTAAGAAGTAGTAACAATGTACTTCTGAGTAAAACCCTGTACTCTCTATGAAACAATACAAGTATCTGTAAAATAGTAACAATGTATCTTCGATGCCCCCTGCTCCCTCTAAAAGACAATCAAATTTATCTGTAAGAAGTAGTAACAATTTTTTTCTGAGTGAACCCTCTACCTCTGTAGAAGCAATAAAGTATTTTAAAAGAAGTAGTAACAATGTATCTTCTCAGTGACCCCTGCTAGTCTCTATAGAAGACAATACTAAGTATCTGTAAGAGGTAATAACAATGTATCTTCTCAGTGACACCTGCTACTCTCTGTATAAGACAATACAAATATCGTAAAGGTGTTTAAAAAAATGTATCTTCTGAGTGAACCCTGCTACTCTCTATAGAAGACAATACTAAGTATCTGTAAGAGGTAGTAACAGTGTATCTTCTCAGTGACACCTGCTACTCTCTGTATAAATAAACTAAGACGTAAGAAGTAGTAAAATGACTTTTTGAGTGAACCCTGCTAGTCTCTATAGAAGACAATACTAAGTATCTGTAAGAGGTAGTAACAGTGTATCTTCTCAGTGACACCTGCTACTCTCTATAGAAGACAATACTAAGTATCTGTAAGAGGTAGTAATAATGTATCTTCTCAGTGAACCCTGCCACTCTCTATAGAAGACAATACTAAGTATCTGTAAGAGGTGTTGTAACAATGTATCTTCTCAGTGACCCCCTGCTGGTGTCTATAGAAGACAATACAAAGTATCTGTAAGAAGTAGTAACAATGTATATTCTCAGTGACATATGCTACTCTCTATAGAAGACAATACTAAGTATCTGAAAAGTGTAACAATGTATCTTTCAGTGACACCTCTACTCCTATAGAATGTTACAAAAAAATCTGTAAGAGGTGTTGTAACAATGTTCCTATAGAAGGCTGTGACCCTATTTTGCTGTTTAGGACTCTAGGAGCAGTTTTCCCGTCTCCTGTAGCCATTTAGTAATTGACTTTGAGCTGAGGGCAATGGCTTCAGGCTCAGGGGTGTTTGGGGTTTTACCCCTCCCTGTCCCACCCCCTTCTATCTCCCAAAATCATCCCCCACATTTCCCTCAACTGGGGTTTTACCACTCCCCCCCCTTTGCAGCCCCCAAATTTGGGGCTATGAGGCTTTGTTCACACGGTGCAGTAATGTTGTATTTAAGTAGCGCAATGTTTGTCCTGTTTTTGAAAACCAAAGCAACACATGAGCCCTGCATTAACTGCATAGGGGGCCTGAGGCGTCCTTATGTAGCTCCAATTCAGAGTGAGCATATGTTGGTGAAGAAGATTGATAGAGGCTACAGCTCATGGTGCTGTTACATGGGACTGCAAGCCCACCATTATTTGTAATTTGTAGATTTATTGATGTGTCATTTTTTGGTTTCATGGACGCATTTTAAAATCTGATAATCTGTACCAGAATTATCATGGTTAATTTTTGGTGTTCCCCAGACTGCAGGTGACTCTTATTGTATGTAATCAGAAAGGTATCCCTTTGTTACCTGTGGTGTTGCATAGGACTGCCGATGACATCTACTACATTATATGCAATAACAAAGTTATCACAGTGTTACATGGGGTATTAGATATGACTGTGGGTGACAGTTACTACATTATATGTAATCAGAAAAGCATCACTATGTTATCTGTCATATTACATAGGACTGCAGGTGGCATCCACTGCACTATCTGTACTCAGAGAGGTATCACGGGGTTTTTCTGTGTGTTACAAGGGGTGCAGGGGGCATCTACTCCATTATCTGTCTTCAGAGAGTTATCACTGTGTTGTCTGTGGTGTTACATAGGACTGCAGGTGACAAAATTTTCCAGATTTTGTACTCAGAGTTATTTTTGGTGGAAATGGGGTTTTCAAAGGACTGCAGGTCCCGCATTCTCTACACACATTACATAATGCACAGGTATTTCCTCAGCACCTCCTTGACGAGTCACCTGCAGGATCCTGGCTCCTTCCCTCAGGTCGGCGAGGAGGAGGCTGGTGCACTGCTGGGCTATCTTCTCAGAATATCAAGGCTTGGCTCCACTGACTCTGTGTATTCGTGCTGCTGACCTCCCTTGGCTCAGTCTGGATTTCAGGTAGCGCTCCCTTCCTCTTCTCTCATTCTCTCGTTTCTATCATTGCAATCACATTTTACCCCATAAGAGATCTGGCAGATACGCTCAGCCGCTGTTCACACTCTGTAGCCGCACTGCTTACAGGACCTGCTGCTTTTATGCTCTATTATGAAGCTTTTGGGCCGTGTTTGTACCTTTGTAACTTTAATAGAAGAAAAAGTGTCAGGTAAACAGCCCTGAATGCTCGGCGGCTCTGGTTCACGTAGAGGTCTTAGAGTCAGGAACCCCCTATGAGGCTTCCTTGGTGCAGTAGGTAGGCATCAACTTTATCAAACACTTATTGCTTTGATTTTTTTCACGTGTAAAGCATAGCAGTAATGCATCGTAGATGTCCCACTGCCGCAGAGTTTGTGTTGGTATTCGTGCTGGTTATGTGGTATTTGAGAACCAACGTATTCAAACGGGGAGTTGAGGATATCCCATGACCGTGGATTGTGGCGCGACTATACATAGTTATTGACTACCAAGTTTATTGTTCTGTATTTGAGAACCACCAATGGTGACTTGCTGTAATGTCATCTATGTACAGTAAGGCTATGTTCACACGGCTTATTAGCAGGACGTAATTACGCCTCGCAATTATGCCGTGTGACCGGGGGCGGGGTTTGGCACCTCGCCGGCCCATAGACATTCATTACCAGCGGTGCCTCTACGCCGCTGGTAATTCACCTGTCACTTATCTCCCCCCGTGGTGGATTCGCCGAGCAGGGAGAGGGGACGTAATCCATAGTTCTCTATGAGAGCTGGGGATTACCGTAATGACTGGGACGGATTCCAGCTGTAATTTTCACACTCCGGCGCGTAATTACAGACTGAAATACGTCCCATTTTAAGCCGTGTGAACATCGCCTGAGACCTCAGAGACGAGCTCCAGTTTGGGTTAGTTTTTCCGTCTCCTGATGATTGAGGGGTGAAGGACTCAACAGCATAAAACAGATTTTCCTGTAAAAAGCAGAAACTAATTTGTAAAGTGCACTAATATTTGGGACGTCCAGCGCAGATCCCTTTCCATGAAACATATCAGCCTACGGATAAATAGACCTTGTGACAATTTACCTGGGGTGACTAGAGGTCTCCGTTTTTGCCCTGACTGGAGGTTGGCTGCCCGGCCCCTGGCCCTGGTGCTTAGGCGTGTGTGGGTGCCCCAGTGGAAATAGGGAATGAGGTGTATGAAGCCAGTCAGTGTGCAGCAATGTGGACTATATTGGTGCTATACGAGCAGCATAATTACCTGGTGGTGCGGTAGATTTATTGGGCAGGATCATTAATACAGATAGGAGATAAGGAGCCTTGGTGTGGAGGCTGAGCGTTCACTCCGTTCCAGTGTCCTTCTACACGTAGCTGAGTGTCCACTCCCATCCTCTCTGCCCTTCTGTATGTGGCTGAGTGTCCACTCCCATCCTCTCTGCCCTTCTGTATGTGGCTGAGTGTCCACTCCCATCCTTTCTGCCCTTCTGTATGTGGCCGAGTGTCCACTCCCATCCTCTCTGCCCTTCTGTATGTGGCCGAGTGTCCACTCCCATCCTCTCTGCCCTTCTGTATGTGGCCGAGTGTCCACTCCCATCCTCTCTGCCCGTCAGTATGTGGCAGAGTGTCCACTCCCATTCCTCTCTGCCCTTCTGTATGTGGCCCGAGTGTCCACTCCCATCATCTCTGCCCTTCTGTATGTGGCCGAGTGTCCACTCCCATCCTCTCTGCCCTTCTGTATGTGGCCGAGTGTCCACTCCCATCCTCTCTGCCCTTCTGTATGTGGCCGAGTGTCCACTCCCATCCTCTCTGCCCTTCTGTATGTGGCCGAGGGTCCACTCCCATCCTCTCTGCCCATGTGTAGGTGGCTGAGTGTCCACTCCCATCCTCTCGCTGCCCTTCTGTATGTGGCGAGTGTCCACTCCCATCCTCTCTGCCCTTCTGTATGTGGCAGAGTGTCCACTCCCATCCTCTCTGCCCTTCTGTATGTGGCAGAGTGTCCACTAACATCCACACTGCCCTTCTGTATGTGGCCGAGTGTCCACTCCCATCCTCTCTCTGCCCTTCTGTTTGTGGCCGAGTGTCCTCTCCCATCCTCTCTGCCCTTCTGTATGTGGCTGAGTGTCCACTCCCATCCTCTCTGCCCTTCTGTATGTGGCTGAGTGTCCACTCCCATCCTCTCTGCCCTTCTGTATGTGGCTGAGTGTCCACTCCCATCCTCTCTGCCCTTCTGTATGTGGCTGAGTGTCCACTCCCATCCTCTCTGCCCTTCTGTATGTGGCTGAGTGTCCACTCCCATCCTCTCTGCCCTTCTGTATGTGGCTGAGTGTCCACTCCCATCCTCTCTGCCCTTCTGTATGTGGCTGAGTGTCGACTAACAAACTCTCTGCCCGTCGGTCTGTGGCTGAGTGTCCACTCACATCATCTCTGCCCTTCTGTATGTGGCTGAGTGTCCACTCCCATCCTCTCTGCCCTTCTGTATGTGGCCGAGTGTCCACTCCCATCCTCTCTGCCCTTCTGTATGTGGCCGAGTGTCCACTCCCATCCTCTCTGCCCTTCTGTATGTGGCCGAGTGTCCACTCCCATCCTCTCTTGCCCTTCTGTATGTGGCCGAGTGTCCACTCCCATCCTCTCTGCCCTTCTGTATGTGGCCGAGTGTCCACCCATCGCCATCCTCTCGCCCTTCTGTATGTGGCCGAGTGTCCACTCCCATCCTCTCTGCCCTTCTGTATGTGGCCGAGTGTCCACTCCCATCCTCTCTGCCCTTCTGTATGTGGCGAGTGTCCACTCCCATCCTCTCTGCCCTTCTGTATGTGGCCGAGTGTCCACTCCCCATCCTCTCTGCCCTTCTGTATGTGGCCGAGTGTCCACTCCCATCCTCTCTGCCCTTCTGTATGTGGCCAGTGTCCACTCCCATCCCTCTGCCCTTCTGTATGTGGCCGAGTGTCCACTCCCATCCTCTCTGCCCTTCTGTATGTGGCCGAGTGTCCACTCCATCCTCCTCCTGCCCTTCTGTATGTGGCCGAGTGTCCACTCCCATCCTCTCTGCCCTTCTGTATGTGGCGAGTGTCCACTCCCATCCTCTCTGCCCTTCTGTATGTGGCCGAGTGTCCACTCCCATCCTCTCTGGCCCTTCTGTATGTGGCCGAGTGTCCACTCCCATCCTCTCTGCCCTTCTGTATGTGGCCGAGTGTCCACTCCCATCCTCTCTGCCCTTCTGTATGTGGCCGAGTGTCCACTCCCATCCTCTCTGCCCGTCTGTATGTGGCCGAGTGTCCACTCCCAACCTCTCTGCCCGTCGGTATGTGGCCGAGTGTCCACTCCCATCCTCTCTGCCCTTCTGTATGTGGCCGAGTGTCCACTCCCTCCTCTCTGCCCTTCTGTATGTGGCCGAGTGTCCACTCCCATCCTCTCTGCCCTTCTGTATGTGGCCGAGTGTCCCACTCCCATCCTCTCTGCCCTTCGGTATGTTGCCGAGTGTCCACTCCCATCCTCTCTGCCCTTCTGTATGTGGCCGAGTGTCCACTCCCATCCTCTCTGCCCTTCTGTATGTGGCCGAGTGTCCACTCCCATCCTCTCTGCCCTTCTGTATGTGGCCGACTGTCCCACTCCCCATCCTCTCTGCCCTTCTTTATGTGGCCGATTGTTATCTCCCATCCTCTCTGCCCTTCTGTATGTGGCCGAGTGTCCACTCCCATCCTCTCTGCCCTTCTGTATGTGGCCGAGTGTCCACTCCCATCCTCTCTGCCCTTCTGTATGTGGCCGAGTGTCCACTCCCATCCCTCTGCCCTTCTGTATGTGGCCGAGTGTCCACTCCCATCCTCTCTGCCCTTCTGTATGTGGCAGAGAGTCCACTCCCATCCTCTCTGCCCTTCTGTATGTGGCCGAGTGTCCATCTCCCATCCTCTCTGCCCTTCTGTATGTGGCCGAGTGTCCACTCCCATCCTCTCTGCCCTTCTGTATGTGGCCGAGTGTCATCTCCCATCCTCTCTGCCCTTCTGTATGTGGCTGAGTGTCCACTCCCATCCTCTCTGCTCCTTTGTATGTGGCTGAGTGTCCACTCCCATCCTCTCTGCCCTTTCTGTATGTGGCTGAGTGTCCACTCCCATCCTCTCTGCCCTTCTGTATGTGGCTGAGTGTCACCATCCCATCCTCTCTGCCCTTCTGTATGTGGCTGAGTGTCCACTCCCATCCTCTCTGCCCTTCTGTATGTGGCTGAGTGTGTCCACTCCCATCCTCTCTGCCCTTCTGTATGTGGCCGAGTGTCCACTCCCATCCTCTCTGCCCTTCTGTATGTGGCCGAGTGTCCACTCCCATCCTCTCTGCCCTTCTGTATGATGCCGAGTGTCCACTCCCATCCTCTCTGCCCTTCTGTATGTGGCCGAGTGTCCACTCCCATCCTCTCTGCCCTTCTGTATGTGGCCGAGTGTCCACTCCCATCCTCTCTGCCCTTCTGTATGTGGCCGAGTGTCCACTCCCATCCTCTCTGCCCTTCTGTATGTGGCCGAGTGTGTCCACTCCCATCCTCTCTGCCCTTCTGTATGTAGGCCGAGTGTCCACTCCCATCCTCTCTGCCCTTCTGTATGTGGCCGAGTGTCCACTCCCATCCTCTCTGCCCTTCTGTATGTGGCCGAGTGTCCACTCCACATCCTCTCTGCCCTTCTGTATGTGGCCGAGTGTCCACTCCCATCCTCTCTGCCCTTCTGTATGTGGCCGAGTGTCCACTCCCATCCTCTCTGCCCTTCTGTATGTGGCCGAGTGTCCACACCCATCCTCACAGCCCGTCTGAAAGTGGCAGAGTGTCCACTCCCATCCTCTCTGCCCTTCTGTATGTGGCTGAGTGTCCACTCCCATCCTCTCTGCCCTTCTGTATGTGGCCGAGTGTCCCACTCCCATCCTCTCTGCCCTTCTGTATGTGGCCGAGTGTCCACTCCCATCCTCTCTGCCCTTCTGTATGTGGCCGAGTGTCCACTCCCATCCTCTCTGCCCTTCCTGTATGTGGCCGAGTGTCCACTCCCATCCTCTCTGCCCTTCTGTATGTGGCCAGAGTGTCCACTCCCATCCTTCTCTGCCCTTCTTATGTGGCCGAGTGTCCCACTCCCATCCTCATCTGCCCTTCTGTATGTGGCCGAGTGTCCACTCCCATCCTCTCTGCCTTCTGTATGTGGCCGAGTGTCCACTCCCATCCTCTCTGCCCTTCCGTCTGTGGCCGAGTGTCCACTCCCATCCTCTCTGCCCTTCTGTATGTGGCCGAGTGTCCACTCCCATCCTCTCTGCCCTTCTGTATGTGGCCGAGTGTCCACTCCCATCCTCTCTGCCCTTCTGTATGTGGCCGAGTGTCCACTCCCATCCTCTCTGCCCTTCTGCTTGTGGCTGAGTGTCCACTCGCGTTCCTCTCTGCCCTTCTGCTTGTGGCTGAGTGTCCACTTCCCATCCTCTCTGCCCTTCTGTATGTGGCCGAGTGTCCACCTCCCATCCTCTCTGCCCTTCTGTATGTGGCCGAGTGTCCACTCCCATCCTCTCTGCCCTTCTGTATGTGGCAGAGTGTCCACTCCCATCCACTCTGCACTTATGTATGTGGCAGAGTGTCCACTCCCATCCTCTCTGCCCTTCTGTATGTGCCGAGTGTCCACTCCCATCCTCTCTGCCCTTCTGTATGTGGCCGAGTGTCCACTCCCATCCTCTCTTGCCCTTCTGTATGTGGCCGAGTGTCCACTCCCATCCTCTCTGCCCTTCTGTATGTGGCCGAGTGTCACACCCATCCTCAGTGCCCTTCTGTATGTGGCCGAGTGTCCACTCCCATCCTCTCTGCCCTTCTGTATGTGGCCGAGTGTCCACTCCCATCCTCTCTGCCCTTCTGTATGTGGCCGAGTGTCCACTCCCATCCTCTCTGCCGTTCTGTATGTGGCTGAGAGTACACACCCATCCTCTTCTGCCCTTCTGTATGTGGCCGAGTGTCCACTCCCCATCCTCTCTGCCCTTCTGTATGTGGCCGAGTGTCCACTCCCATCCTCTCTGCCCTTCTGGATGTGGCAGAGGGTCCACGTCCCCATCCTCTCTGCCCTTACTGTATGTGGCCGAGTGTCCTCTCCATTCCTATCTGCCCTTCTGTATGTGGCCGAGTGTCCACTCCCATCCTCTCTGCCCTTCTGTATGTGGCCGAGTGTCCACTCCCATCCTCTCTGCCCTTCTGTATGTGGCCGAGTGTCCACTCCCATCCTCTCTGCTCTTTTACATGTGGATGAGAGTCCACTTCCGGTCCCCTCCGTCCTTCTACGCTTGGATGAGTGTCCACTCGCGTTCCTCTCTGCCCTTCTGCGTGTGGCTGAGTGTCCACTCGCGTTCCTCTCTGCCCTTCTGCTTGTGGCTGAGTGTCCACTCGCGTTCCTCTCTGCCCTTCTGCTTGTGGCTGAGTGTCCACTCCCGTTCCTCTCTGCCCTTATGATTGTGGCTGTGTGTCCACTCCCGTTCCTCTCTGCCCTTCTGCTTGTGGCTGAGTGTCCACTCGCGTTCCTCTCTGCCCTTCTGCTTGTGGCTGAGTGTCCACTCGCGTTCCTCTCTGCCCTTCTGCTTGTGGCTGAGTGTCCACTCGCGTTCCTCTCTGCCCTTCTGCTTGTGGCTGAGTGTCCACTCGCGTTCCTCTCTGCCCTTCTGCTTGTGGCTGGAGTGCCCACTCGCGTTCCTCTCTGCCCTTCTGCTTGTGGCTGAGTGTCCACTCGCGTTCCTCTCTGCCCTTCTGCTTGTGGCTGAGTGTCCACTCGCGTTCCTCTCTGCCCTTCTGCTTGTGGCTGAGTGTCCACTCGCGTTCCTCTCTGCCCTTCTGCTTGTGGCTGAGTGTCCACTCGCGTTCCTCTCTGCCCTTCTGCTTGTGGCTGAGTGTCCACATCGCGTTCCTCTCTGCCCTTCTGCTTGTGGCTGAGTGTCCACTCGCGTTCCTCTCTGCCCTTCTGCTTGTGGCTGAGTGTCCACTCGCGTTCCTCTCTGCCCTTCTGCTTGTGGCTGAGTGTCCACTTCGCGTTCCTCTCTGCCCTTCTGCTTGTGCTGAGTGTCCACTCGCGTTCCTCTCTGCCCTTCTGCTTGTGGCTGAGTGTCCACTCGCGTTCCTCTCTGCCCTTCGCTTGTGGCTGAGTGTCCACATCGCGTTCCTCTCTGCCCTTCTGTATGTGGCTGAGTGTCCACATCGCGTTCCTCTCTGCCCTTCTGCTGTGGCTGAGTGTCCACTCGCGTTCCTCTCTGCCCTTCTGCTTGTGGCTGCGTGTCCACGCGCGTTCCTCTCTTCCATTCTGCGTGTTGCTGTGTGTCCACTCGCGTTCCTATCTGCCCTTCTGCTTGTGGCTTAGTGTCCACTCGCGTTCCTCTCTGCCCTTCTGCTTGTGGCTGATTGTCCACTCGCGTTCCTCTCTGCCCTTCTGCTTGTGGCTGAGTGTCCAACTGCGATCCTCTCTGCCCTTCTGCTTGTGGCTGAGTGTCCACTCGCGTTCCTCTCTGCCCTTCTGCTTGTGGCTGAGTGTCCACTCCCGTTCCTCTCTGCCCTTTCTGCTTGTGGCTGAGTGTCCACTCGCGTTCCTCTCTGCCTCTCTGCTTGTGGCTGAGTGTCCACTCGCGTTCCTCTCTGCCCTTCTGCTTGTGGCTGAATCGTCCACTCGCGTTTTCTCTCTGCCCTTCTGCTTGTGGCTGATCGTCCACTCGCGTTTCTCTCTGCCTTCTGCTTGTGGCTGAGTGTCCACTCGCGTTCCTCTCTGCCCTTCTGCTTGTGGCTGAGTGTCCACTCGCGTTCCTCTCTGCCCTTCTGCTTGTGGCTGAGTGTCCACTCGCGTTCCTCTCTGCCCTTCTGCTTGTGGCTGAGTGTCCACTCGCGTTCCTCTCTCTGCCCTTCTACTTGTGGCTGAGTGTCCACTCCCGTTCCTCTCTGCCCTTCTACTTGTGGCTGAGTTTCCACTCCCGTTCCTCTCTGCCCTTCTGCTTGTGGCTGAGTGTCCACTCGCGTTCCTCTCTGCCCTTCTGCTTGTGGCTGAGTGTCCACTCCTATTCCTCTGTCCCTCATTATTTTTCCCAGATGCCTTCACCAATCTCAAAGTAGTCTTTATTCTTAGAATACTTGCTATAAAGCTTTTATGCTTATTTCATTGTTTTGTTGTTGCTGTTTTCACATTCCTGCCCTGTTTGTCACCATGTACATGTACTGTAGACCGGGCAGGGTTGTTCTCTGGGCAGTGTGACGCATCCTGACACGATGGAGTCATCTGCAGTTGTGTTGAGAGACACCTGCCCATCCCAGACTATAAATATTCGTAAGTTACTTTAGGATTTTCATTTACCTTTTTATGCACTAGATATTCCGATAGGAAAACACAATCAAGTGCAGAAGATATTTGTATGTGTTGCAAGTTACAGCTGAAAAATCCTGTGTTGGAATATAATAAATAGCACCTAAAGTATGTACATACCACAATAATAAAACTAAATTTATATCCTCAAAATATTTTATTTAATAATTCTAGAATACTATAGCCATAGGGAAAAAAAAGGTGTGTCAGGTGGAGGAAAGAAAAGTGGGGACAAAAGATAAATGTATATGAGAAAAATATTTATTTGCTGTGAAAGAAGTAATAAAGTTCTAAACTAAAAATTAAGGGCCATAAGTATAAAAACTGTTTGTTGCCCACAGCAACCAATCAGAGCCCACAGCAACCAATCAGAGCCCACAGCAACCAATCAGAGCCCACAGGGACCAAATCAGTGCTCATAGCAGCATATCAGAGCCCATAGCAACCAATCAGAGCTTTTATTTGTTGCTTTCTGTGGGCTCTGGTAGGCGGCTGTGGGCTCTTGTTGCTGGCTGTGGGCTCTTCTTGGTGGCTGTGGGCTCTGGTTGCTGGCTGTGGGCTCTGGTTGCTGGCTGAGGGCTCTGGATGCTGGCTGTGGGCTCTGGATGCTGGCTGTGGGCTCTGGTTGCTGACTGAGGGCTCTGGTTGCTGGCTGTGGGCTCTGGTTGCTGGCTGTGGGCTCTGGTTGCGGGCTCTGGTTGGTTGCTATGAGCTCTGAATAGTCACTATGGGTTCTGAGTGGTTGCTTTGAGCTCTGATTGGTTGGTATGGGCTCTGACTGGTTGCTATTGGCAACAAAGAAAGTCTTACTGCTACAGTTTTCATACACAAAGTCCTCAGAGCATAGGAGCAGCACCACATATAATTGTCCAACACTTGACATATTTTTTCCATGGTTATAGTATTAGTGCCTGTTATTTATTGATTTATTTCGTATTTACTTATTCATTTTTGTTTTAATAAAATATTTCATATTTACATTTTTTTGTAAAGTTTTATTTTTGTGGTGCATACATGCTTTTTGGTGTTGCATGTGTATCTTGTACATACAGCTGTGTAGTTATCAGGTGAAATCCAAGATACTTCAGCTAAGGATACGACATAGGATTTTTCCAATAGGAAGAACCTAACCTGAACACCCCTACTATGGGCATTAAAAGAGTTGTCTCCCTTCAGAGTTTCAGAGAATGCATGAATGAAATACTCTGTCACTTCCTAGTTCAGACTGACTCATTTGCATACAGCTCCATGCTTGTACAGCTCTGTGCCATGCTGTGCTTTCAGATGCTAATTAGATCAGATTAGCTTCTCAAACTACTAACAGGACTTCTTATCTGATCCCCAAAACAAAAGCCCTAATTACAGTTCTGTTTATTTTACATAAATCAAGCTTTTTACTGCTGAGCAGCACAGGACACTGCCATGACCTGTGTGATGACATCACTCACTGTTATCTCATTGACCAACCAGCAGGGGGAGAATTATTTACAGTTCAGTTACTGAGGGAACTGAAATAGCCAGGGAGGTCATAAATTTCACTTGTATCTCCTTAGGGAAAACAGAGAACAAAGCAATATATTTGGAAAAATGTCTTTATTTTGTGTTCCCTACAATTTGAAAGCTATTCTTTGTAGCGAGACAACCACTTTAAGGCTCCCGAGTTATTAATGACAAGGTGATGATGGAATATTTTTGAAGTCTTTAGAATCTAAACAACTGTCAACTGTATTTTACAGATCACATGTCTACTCCAATCCAAAACCAACCTCAGAGCCGATGGCAAGCGACAAACCTCTACCTGAACACGTTTCCTTCACCCACAACCAATATTTCCTGTGAACTAGAAAACCTCACCAAGGTTAGAAATGTCTCCTGAGTCTACCATTAGCCATTACTGCTGTCCTATCTTGGTTCTCCATACAAACAGCCGCTGTTATGCCAGAATCTCAACCCTTTTTTCTCATTACAGGTGGAAGAGATTATATTTAAGGACAAAGGTAAAATAATGGTAGAACCTTATTGTTTATTGTAAGAAACCATCAATGGTCCAGAGCTCGTGGTCATTTATTCTACTTTGAAATCCACATCCCTAAAGGAAATAAACTGTGGCGAGATTTGCCCAAGTCTGATACTGAACAACGCGGGCACTTCTTGTTATAAAATGTGTGATATTGCTAAAAACAGGATAAAAGTCAAAATATGTATCTACATACAAAGAAGAACAAAGACAGGTCTCAGGAAGCTGAGGGCATAGAAAAATACTTGCAAAGTAGAATGCTGTGTTGTTCAAGAAGGAGGCCTGTAATAATGATTCAAACAGATGGTACAGCTTTCCCTCTTCTCCTTCCCACTAAAACGTCTCTTTCTTCCTTGAAAAGCAGTTATACTCACTATAGACTTGTTAAAGGGATATATTATCACCAAATTGATTAGCTTTAGGCAAAGGTAGACAGACTATTAGTGCATGTCCCCACGGCATGGGTTTTCGGTAGTTTTTTTTAGGCGGTTTTCGGTATTGAAGACTGCCTGAAAAATCGGTCGAATATTAGCACAATGGGGCGCTATGGAAAACCCGTGCAGTAGTCCTCACTGTCGGGGGTTTTCCGCCCAGTGCTTTTTCCGCCCACGGGCCGCCCACAAGGCATTATGCTTGCACAAACTTTCGTCCGGTTTTCGGACGGAATCTGTGCAAGCCAATGTGAAGGGGGAGGGCTTTCTATGCTCATTGCGGAGAAAAGCCGTCCCCCAGTGGCCGTGTGCACTGCACACAAACCGGACAAATACCGGTCGGATAAACCGGCCAGTATTTGTCCCTTGCCGTGGGGACGCAGCCTTATCTATACACTGCCGTTCTGATTTTGCTTTTTTCAAAGTCAAAGTAGTTCTTATCTCCTGATTGTGTACACAAACTTCCTTGGGTTACTGACCACCTCTCTCTGCTCTAGCAGTGGATATGATGGTGACGTCACTCTGTGCTGTGTCTTATTAGCAGCACAGTAAGTTGCTGACATTAAACCCTTTACAACTATGTAGTCTCTTGTCCTGCTGTTAAATGCTCTCCATCACCAATGTCCCTCTAAAAGGCTCAACTAGAAATAGCAGAGCTGAAATGTCAGTCACTGCTGTAGAACTATTCACAGCCTGAACAGGAAGTGGGAGCCTGAAGCTATCAAACTTTCTAATAAAACATCATTGTTGGTGTCAGAACTAAAACTCAAGCACAAATGTTTTTTTGTTTTTACACGCCATTGATATTGTTAAAGTTCACATATTCTACAAATGGTTTCTCCTAAACTTTCACATCTACTTTTCTACGTATCCATTAACCATTTCTACACTTATTCATTATCTACTTACTTGTTAATTCATTGATGGTGTCAGAACTTCAGTCAATACAAGTATTCTTCATTTTGCTTTCTATTCATCCTCTTTTCTAGTTAAACTAAGATATTGCTGCCAAAATATAAATCAAAGAAATGATGCTCCCCTTCCTCCTCACCTACAGATGTAGCAAAACTAACATTGACAGATAAAGCCCCGTGATATCGCGGCACAGAATGTTATCTCAACTTTTTTCTCTGCTTTTCAATTGCTTTGTTTAAAGATTAAAACAGATAATTCAGAAATCTTGATTTCACCTGATAAACTCTGCTAGATCCATAGGTTTCAGTCTCAGACTGATCTACAGAGGAGACGTGGTAACTCCCCAGTGGGCTCCTGGGCATGGAAGCTTTGGGGCTGCTTTTCAGGTATAAAAGCAGAAAAAAGAAACAGAAGGCAAAATCCACATGCAAGAGTCATGTGCAATACAGTGGGGGGAAAAGTATTTAGTCAGCCACCAATAAGTTCTCCCACTTAAAAAGATGAGAGAGGCCTGTGATTGATATCATAGGTCGACCTCAACTATGAGAGACAAAATGAGAAAACAAATCCATAAAATCACATTGTCTGATTTGGAAAGAAATTTTCATGAGATTAAAAAGGGCATAGAATCCGGCTGATTTATGATCCCGCTGTACATCGGGTCATGAATCAGGCGCATTCCAGCGCTCAGGCGACAGTTCGGTTCAAGTGTACCACTGTGAAAGTGCTCTACCTGTTCCGACTGCAACGCACCCTGAAATGCTGTAGCGAAACTATAAATGGTTCTAGTGCGCCCTGCCTCCCGAGACCGGGCGCATTACAAAGTGCTGCAGGCGCGATGTACTGCGCCCCGGAGTGGCGTTCGGGAGATTTGACAATGTATGAACAGGGCTGTGCTGGATATCGGGCTGTGAAGACAGCAGATATCTGGCGCAGCCCCGTTCATACATGTCGCCCTGATTCCCTGCAGCGGACAGCTGCCACTGTCTGGGAGTAAGGAGCTCCCAATGGTGATGTACCGCAAAAGCACATGGAAGCTACATCCGATCAGAAGCTGCAATGGGAATATTCCATTCAGCATAAAACAAAAGACCTGGAAGAGACTCCACAGAGCCAGAACCTAGGTGAGGAGGAACTTGAGTGAGTGATAAAAAATCTGTCAAGCAAATATGTCCTCAGCTTGTGTGGTCTTCCATCAATCTCTCTTAGTCCCATAGGATGTGTTCTGCCATGTGAAGATAACATTGGAGCTCTTTAGTTAGTTCATGGCACCTAATCAATGGGCAGCATGAAATTGCTACCGGTTTCCTTGTCACAATACGGTTTTTATTCTTTGAAACACTTTGACATTTCAGAGAAAAACACACTGTAAAACTGAGCTGAGTATGAGGCAAAGTGCCCCAACCAGAGGAGATGAGTTCAGTTTTTGCCCCCTCACTCCCCTGGAGTTAAGGTAGTTTTCCCCCTGTCTGTTTTTGCTCTTCAGGCTGCCACTTCCTGTGAAAGCTGTGGGCAGGTCTACAGCGGTGACTGACATTTCAGCTCTGCTACCACCTTTTTGCTGTGCTTGTTAAGATATACTGTATAAGTGATGGAGAGGATATTGAGAACAATGACACTGTCCAAGCTGGATGTCTGAATATAAGTGTGATTTAGCAGAGCTGTATTTGGTGCGAGTGGAAGTTTCTTGTGAGAAAGAAAAATGTACATGCTGCCAAGATACTTTGTTAATTGCTGAGAGACTTTGTTACTTTGATGTAATCACACATAAATGTGCTCTGCAGACCTGACAGGATGGTACAAGGATTCTCCCTGCCAATAACTCCGAGGGCTAAATGTTTTCTCATTATAAAGATAAGATCTGTGAAAATTCTAATGCTTGGTACTGACATGGCGCTGGCGGCCATTCTCTTTCCAAGCTAGGTGGAATGGGAGAAAAAAACCCATAACCTTGCCTTCTTTTTTGTTGTATATTTTTTTTTTCTGTGGTTCAATAGCCTTTTTAGCCTTCTTATGAATGCATTTTTTGTTTTTTGCTCTGCAGCACCATTTTCTGAGACCAATACTTATTTTTGTCTCCGGACCTATGTGAAGGCTTGTTGCTTTTGTATTTTTGTTTCAAATTGAATTGTGGTTTTCAGTGGCACTGTTTTCAGATGCTTGAAAATTTTCAGTTCCCTCATTAACTACTGAGATGCTGCAGTTTTGTTGACCATGAAATCTAAATAGTAAAACATCCAGAATCGAAGTTGTCTCTGGTCCTGGCTTCTGGGGGCAGGTGCTGACTATAACTAAGAGCCAGTACCCACTGTACATAGGGAAAGTACAGCTCCTGAGCCCACTCCATGCATCCACCCACCCTACCAGACAATCAGAGATAGGTGGCCTACATGGTTGCCTCCCAGACCCATACTTAGTAAAAAAGAAATGTTATATATGAATTGTACAATGTTGAATTCTGTTATCTTTTGACTGTAGATTGACTTGTCTTTTAGTCTTTCAGACCCGAGATGGAAGAATCCTCTACTCAGTACACCATGAAATGGAACAAGGATCCACCCTAAACCTATATCTTAGAGATGGTTACAAGAGGGACACAGTTTGGATTTATTTAATTTCGGATGATGAACGCTGTGGCAACGAGCCTTATGTAAGTTTAGTTGTACAAGAAGGATTTGTATCATAGTCAAAAGTCCTAATGTAGATTACTTTCACTAAGTTCACCCGGCTACCAAAATTTATTCTAGTGTTGGGCTGTCATTGGGATGTTAGGATGGTCACCATACCACAAGGGTTCTTGATTTAATGACCCATCATAAACTTCTATCATAGATTCTGCTGCTGTGAGTATCTCTATCACATTGTCCTAGTTTTTCCCGACAGATCTGTCTATATTTCCATGAACATAGTGGGTAAAGTGTCAGCATTCACACCAAGGTCTTGGTGCTTTCACAACGCCAAAGACTCCTCTGCTACATCAGTTTTATAAATGGCATATGCCAGATGGGCAGGGCCCTTTCTATGCTAGATTTCTCTCCCCCTCCCCCAAATTAACTAAACTATGTTGCCTCATCCTCAACCAGTTGCATCACCATTAACCAGTTCCCTACTGCGCACTTTACTCTCCCCTCTTCCTATTTCTCAGTGCCTGCTGTTTTGAACACTTTAATGTTTTCTTGCACTTGGTTATTCTTCTAAATTTTTCATCTTTTTCACAATATTTGCAGCTTTATTTTTATGTAATTTTAGACTTTTTAGAATATCAGGGAAATGATAAAAAATAGTCTGATTTTCACATTTATTTATTGATTTTTTTTATTTTTTTTTTAACAGCAAAATAATGTTTTAGAACTGTGTCACGGACCCTCCTATATCAGCTATAAGTTGCTGTTTTGGCTGTAATATTTTTTTTTTATTTGTGTGTTATTTTATTTGTTTTTCAGAATGTGCCCTCACAAGGAAAATTACTTCTGGGGACATTTAAAAACAAAACAGAAAAAAAACTTTATATGAGCCCCAGTTACAGGAGACATACAACCTTTGCAGAGCTGCTGTGGGTCTGATAAGACCTAGTAGCTTCTGCAGTCACCATGTCATATCGGTGCCCCCAAGGACCACAGACTTTAGGAAACACTGAGTCCTGTATATACAATGATTAAGAAGGCAGGAATGGTAACAAACCATCCCTGCTTTCTCCCTGGAGAGCTAACTAATGGCAACAGCTCCCACAACTCTCACAGCTGCACGTTCTTGTGCAGCTGCGAACTCTGCGCTCTAGTTATTAAACGGCTGCACAGAGCTAGATGCCAACTCTCCTGTCATAGTCATTGGACAGTTATCATCAGAAAGAGCCTGTGTTGCCCCCCACCTTTTAAAGTGAGTAGCGCCACACCTGACCCACCTGCCTTTAAAAACGGACCTGATACCAATTTTTGTATTGAGGCCTAGTTCTTTGCTAAATATGCCTTAAAAAGTTATTTGTGGTGCTCAGTTCCTTTGACCAGCATCATAACATTACCCTTCTATAACTCTACCTATGCCCTCTACTTTAGGCCATGGAAAAAATGTACAAAGTTTAACATTCTCGATGAATAGAACCCATGAACATGATTTATAAAAGGGTCTGGTGACCCCTATTTACAGATTTCTGGCCTTGGCATCCTGCATTTTATACATTCCAATGGGCAGGGCTTGGGTCTCTTGATAACTTGACCTCCTATTTATCAAAGAGCATACTGAGACTGGAGATAGCATACAAAGGTCACATAAGCACCACTTTCTCTTGATAGTTGGAAGTCCATCTTTTGGGACCCTCCTCTATCAGATTTTTATAACATACCCTGACAACCAACTGTGACTCTTCTCTGGTTTTGTCTTTTCAGTTGCTTCCTACTGTCAACTGATGACTGTTTTGAGTATGTCAACCTGGTGAGCACCCTGTAACAAAGTCCATACTTCTTTCTGATGGTTAATGGTGAAAGCAAGGGGATCTTTAAGACTCCACACCCCAATGCAGCCTGCACCAAACCAGTTGCAACCCTAAAGTCCAGACAAATAGTTTCTTTAGTGTTGGTCATCCATCAATTTCCATATTTTCATTAAAAAGTCAAGAAACCAAGCACTGTATTCAGAACTACTGCCAGCAAGCAACACAGGACTGACACAACTGAACTCTCCACATGGACTTTTGCAGGAAAATGTGCTTTGTAAAAAAAATATATTTTGCAATCAGAAAGGGGCATGTGCCTTTTTCATGTAGTAAGCTTAAGGGGCTGTTCCAACAAGAGACTTATTAGGATATGCCATCAATGTCTGATAGAGGTGGGATCCTCACACAGGCTGCCAATAGGAATATTGGGGCCCCATAGAACCTGGGCCACTTTTCCATTCCTCCGCCCAAAATCCACTGTCTTCTCATGCCCCACCCCTTCTCAGCCCTAACCAAGCCCCCAGCCACATTCCCATTAACGGTTCCTAGTATGGACAATATCGCATTGTATGTGTGATACAATACCTCCATTTGTTATAACCTCTAAAGATACCAGTGTACACAGTCTCTGCAGAACATATATAACCCCCATACAGTGACCATTTAGTGGTTGTTACCAGTGTACACAGACTTTGCATATTGTATATTATCTCCATACAGTGATCACATAGTAGTAGTTACCAGTAGTACACAGGCTCTGCAGACTGTATATTACCTCCATACAGTCACCATATAGTGGTAGACACCAGTGTACACAGGCTCTGCAGACTTTATATTACTTCCATACAGTGACCATATTGTGGTATATACCAGTGTACACAGGCTCTGCAGACTGTATATTACCTCCATACAGTGACCATATAGTGGTAGGCACCAGTGTACACAGGCTCTGCAGACTGTGTATTGTCTCCACACAGTGACCATATAGTTACATAGTTACATAGTACGGTTGAAAGAAGACACGTGTCCATCAAGTTCAACCAAGGGTGGGGAAAATGTGGGTGATGGGAGAGAGACAAGGACATTAAGCCCAGCCTCACCACTGGTGAATGCCCTGAAACTCACAAGGCATGAACCAATCTGCTCCAGTGGAGACCGTATCTCTGACCCCAGAGCCTCCACCAGCCAGATCCAGAATTTTACATGGCTACATACGCATTAATATTCTTTAGTTCCAGGTAGGTATCTAAGCCTTTCTTGAAACTCTCTACAGTTCCCGCTGTGACCAGATCCTCAGGCAGCTATTCCACAGATTCACAGTTCTTAAAGTGAAGAACGCTCTTCTCCTCTGGAGATTGAATCCTTTTTTCTCTAGTCGAAGGGAATGTCCCCTGGTCTTTTGAGGGGGCTTCACTTGAAATAATTTTCCCCCATACTTTTTGTAGGCACCATTTATATATTTATATAAATTAATCATGTCCCACCCGAAGCTGTCTTTTCTCAAGACTAAATGAGTTCAATTCTACTAACCTCTCCTCATAACTAAGATGCTCCATTCCCCTTATAAGTTTGGTTGCTCGTCTTTGTACTCTCTCTAGCTCCATTACATCTCTTCTATAAACTGGGGCCCAGAACTGAACAGCATATTCTAAGTGAGGACGCACCAATGCTTTGTACAGCGGTAGAATTACATCCTTGTCCCGTGAGTCCATGCCTCTTTTAATACACCCCAATATCTTACTTGCCCTAGAGGCAGCTGATTGACATTACATGCTGTTTTGTAGTCTATGATCTACAAGAACGCCCAGATCTTTCTCAACAAATGATTCTCCAAGTTTTTCTCCCCCTAGGACATATGATGCCTGTAGATTATTTCTCCCCAGATGCAGAACCTTACATTTATCCACATTGAACCCCATTTGCCAAGTGGATGTCCAAACACTCAATGTGTCCAGGTCTGCTTCCATGGATTGCACTACCCTGCATAGCTTGGTGTCATCTGCAAAAATCTAAACCATGCTATCGATCCCTTCCACTATATCGTTAATAAATACATTAAATAAGAGAGGACCCAATACTGAGCCCTGGGGCCACCACTCACAACCGGGGACCACTCAGAGTAGGAGTCATTTACCACCACTTTCTGAGTACGATCCAGCAGCCAGTTTTTAATCCAATTACACACTGTTATCTCGAACCCAGTGGATTCTAATTTACCCAACAAACGCTTATGAGGGACAGTGTCAAATGCCTTTGCAAAGTCTAAAAACACAATATCCACAGCTGCACGGCTATCCAGACTTCTACTCACCTCCTCATTAAAACAGATCAGATTGGTCTGACAGCTTCTGTCCATAGTGGTAGACTCCAGTGTACACATGCTCTGCAGACTGTATATTGCCCCCATACAGTGGGTGGTAATTACCAGTGTACACAGGCTATGTAGACATATAAGTGATTACAGTGCAATTACGTCCAGTAACTCACAGGATACGTTCCTCTGATGAGTCGTTCACTTTACCTTTTCTTCTACATCCAGTCCAGAACACCTTTATGACTTCTCCCGGCAAGCACTGGTCACTGCAGAATTTATAAATGAATATCTTAGAATCCTTACTTTTTCAGAAACTCTTTACCTATTCTTACCTCCTTACCAATCTCCTATGGGTGGTGGAGTGGGTACAGGCCATAGCTTACAGCCACAGTCTCCAAGGTGATGGGAAGGAACAGATGACTAACCCCCTGAAGACTGTACTACATTCTTGGCACGTAACCCGCAGAATCATATTGTGTTGTCCAAACTTCTGCTTGCCCCCAGAAGATCAGTGGCAAGCAAGATACATGATCCTCAGTGGGTGCAGGATGGAGTTTAGTACTGTCATGCTTTTTGTAGTTTTTCTATTTTTTTCTGCAGATTTCCCCGTTGGACGATGATGGATTTATTGGACTATGTCGGACCAGTAATGGATCCATTTCTTTAATAAAATGGTCAATGAGGGTTGTTATCAGGGAGAGGTTATTTAAATAAAGTATTTTTTCCATGTTGTGTTAGCGTTTCTATTACCCTTTTGTTCCAGTCTTAGTAATAGAGGTGTTTGACAGACGTCTCTGTACTACTAGGGCTGGGGCTTGGGATCAGACTTGGGGTGAAAAAAAAAAAACAGAGCTAGTAATTGATAGATGTCTGTCAGAACCTCTTTTGCAAGAGATAAATCTTAAAATACATACACCGAAACAACACAATTTTTTTTTCATTTAAATAAACACTTCCCAACAACATCACTCATTGACCATTTTATTAATGAAATTGATCCAACACTGATCCAATGGGAAACCTGTGAAATACAAAACTTCTAATCGACATTTGGCTGACAGCTATCTATAATCCAAAAATAACTCATTTGTGATCCAGCACACCCAAAGGTGTGAAAAATATATATAAAAACTTCAAAGTTTAATTCAGACTTGTTAAAAAAAAAAATAGAAAAAGTATGGGGTATGCAAAGGTCTTTTATTCCTCTTACCTTTTCTATTGTTTTTTTTTTTTAACAAGTATGAATTGAACTCTTTTTGGATTGTTCATCTATGCCCTCCTGCCTGAGGACCGGATCCAAGCACTCCTAAAATCTGCTTGGTACAAACGATAATTAAGGAGTTGGTGAGCTGTATCTTCTTACTTTTTTCCTGCGATTAGCTATCTTATCATGCCTAAAGCAGCATGAATACTTAATATGGCCATACAGATAGGTAGACCCCACACCCCCTTTTTAAATAGGTAGCCTCGATTAAGCAGGTAGCCTTCCAAATTAGTTTGTCAAATCCATACTATTAGTTTGGTAGCCACCTCCACTTGGCATCTAGGTATATTGGCCCCTCATTACATAATAAGTCTCTAGTAGGTAGGTATGGCCAGCATACGTAAGACCCCAGCTAGGCAAGGCCACAGATATATACATAGAAAAAGCTTCAAGCAGGTTGCCAAAGCCCCAGGTAGGTAGTTATGTAGGCAGGAAAGGTCCCAGGAAGGAATGCTGGGGGCAAAGCCCCATGTAGGTAGTTGAGGTACCAGAGAGATAGGTAGATAGGTGGGCCCCTGGTAGCTAGATGGGTAGGCTGTAGGTGGGCCCCACGTAGCTAGATAGGTAGGCTCAAGGTGGGCCCCAGGTAAGTAGATTGGTGGGCGGTAGGTGAGGACCATGAAGGAAGGTAGGCAGCAGGTGGGCCAAAGGTAGCTAGGTAGGTACTAGGCTAAATAGTGGAACAGAGCACCGGTGGCACTCTACTCTGCTAATGGCTTTAAATATTTGCATGTCCAGTTAATAAAGCCATGCAGTCTCTGAGATTGGGGGCACCTGCCCATGTACCTCCAGGCCCTGCCTCTGACTCCTCACAATAAACGGCTCAGGCATTCTGTTGCAGGATGTGCATGCTAGCCCCCCTATAGCAGTTGTGAGCAAGTGTGACCGGATCTCCATTCTGAGTCGACAGTTTTCAGGCCCCGTTCCTAAGAAAGATGTTTGTTCCAGAGGTCCCTATGAGGCTTTGATGGTATATCCTATTGCTAAGTCTATGGTAGGAAAACCACTTTAAGTTGAAGATGCATCAATAGAAATCATATTCTGAGGCCTCTGTGGAAGCATGTTCTTTTCTTTTGGTAGAAGGAAAATAAGTGGTATGTCTTTAAATGTCTAAATCCTGCTACACCATACATATTGTCCTGCTGTGTCCAGATTGTACTGTGCCATCATCCTACTGCAATAGGGTATAAATAACACCACAACTGATGCCATGAAGTAACTTCAGCATTCACTAGTATGTGGTTCAAATCACACGGCTTTAATAAGGTGGGTTATGCATAGACGGACGCAAAGGACTCTTATAAGGGTCATGCGCAAAAATATTTTTCTATTAAGAATGTAAATCTTTGCTGCTTTGAAAATAATAAGCTGCCATATTAAATTAATTTGTTGAAATTTATATCCGTGTGATTTGAGCCACGTACTAGTGAATGCAATAGTGGGGTGGGGACCCCGGCTCAACCACTGAAAACCTGTGTCAAGAAAATAGATTTAGGGTATTATGATATAAGTTGGACATGAAGTATCTTCAGTACGAGCCACCTAACCAGACACCACCTACTTGTCTTTTAGCTGCAGATTGCTGCTCTTCCAATGCAGCCCCTGGGTAATGTAAAAATTGAACCTGTCTCTGGAAACCTGGTTATTTGCACATGGGACACATCTACATTTATTGCGAGTCTTCCAATGTTTCTACAGACGCAAAGGAGCACCTCAATAGAGGTGAGTGAGTTCATCAATATTGTGCACAGGGGGAGAATGCTCTGATAAGATGGGTATAGGGATTATTTCTTCTCCATACCCCCCTCCATATAGCAAGTACCTTACATAGATCAGCAGGCAAGCATTCTGTCTTCAAACAACCTTGTATCTTGTGTTCAAAGAACGATTGTCTTCTCCTCTTATCATCCCTAAGATCCTGAGCATGAGTGGGTGTCATCAAGTAGCCAAAATAACCGGTGAGAAAGAAGTGAACTCTGCCCACGTCCTCTTCCAGTTCTCTAGAAACCTGGATTCCAGGGTAAAAACTGTAATCCTTGGGGCTTTCCTCTATTTGGTGAGTATGTGCACATCTTTCACTTATGAGGTGAATTCTAGGAGTACTTATCTTTGCTATCTGTCCTGTATATATTTTACCCATGTGTCAATTCTATTTACATGCTGCACAATTAAGATGTACAGTGTCACACTGGGGAGCCGGAGGCCTATTTTTGATTCCTGTGGCTTACTGGTGGAGTTAATTCCCCACCAATGGGATTGATTTTTGGTGTCCACAAGTAAAGTTAATTTTTGGGGCCCCAACAGTGAAGTTAATTTGAAGGTCTCACCGTCTGAGCTGATTTCTGGGGCCCACCTCGTTCTTGGGGCACACCATTGATACTAATTCTAAGGTCCAGCCATTGAAGTTTATTCTTGGTGCCCACTAGTGGAGTTAATTCTTGGTGCAAACCCTACAGCTACTGAACATGACAGTACATTCTGCACATACATCTTAATATCTGCATTTCTCTCAATAACAGCCCAAGTCATGACAGGAACCCACCATAACTAAGGGCCCAAAAAGGGGTTTCCATTGCTCCTCTGCGTGCCAGTCCCAGCCTGAAGATATAATATTAGTTGGTTAATCACCTTTGAGCTTTGACTGCTCTGACTTTTTCTAGAAGATGTTATTTTTCTAAAATCTCAAATAGTTTTTGGGGTTGGAGGAATGGGTAGTGGTTAATGGGGTGTTCTCACCATGTTATTTCAAAGAGTCTTTCATGCACAGTCAGACTCAGGCTCCCCAGGATGTGGGTGGTTCTACAATAGTGACTGACACTTCAGATCTGCTATTCCTAGGTAAATTGTTAATAGCAGGGTTTAAACAGCAGGACAGAAGGCTAAGGAGCTTTAAAAAGTTAAGGTTTGTCAGTAAGAAATATGAAAAAGCTATTGTACTGCTAAGAAAAGACATCAGGGAGTAATGTCACCAACCTGGCTATGGTTCTAGAGCAGAGAGAGGTGGGTGGTAACCTAAGAAAACTTGTGCAAACAAACAGAAGATTAAAAATCTAACTCTAAAAGGAAGTAAAATCGGAACAGCAATATATTTGGTAATTTATCTTTATTTATCTTTTGCCTACATGTTTAAAATCAATGTGCTGAGAATGCACCTTTAAATAAGAATATCAGGAGGATAGGACACTTCAGAAATAGAACCCTGGTTCTCATCAGTACGAACTACTTAAGACAAAAGCTGAGTTTACAATTCAGAGATGGTATTTTAAAGCTTCTGCATGGTATTGTAGCTCTGCTGCATTTAATTTAATGAGGCCGAAGTGCAATTCTCATACACAACTTATGAAGATCACAGTAACATAGTTTGTAAGGCTGAAAAAAGACAAGATGTCCATCTAGTTCAGCTTATTGCTCTATAGTGTTGATCCAGAGGAAGGCAAAAACCCCAAGAGGTAGAAACCAATTGTCCTCATTTTAGTGTAAAATTCCTTCCTGACTCCAATCTGGTATCAGAGCAAATCCCTGTATCAGTGACCCTTCTCCAGAATCCTGGTCACTATAACTTGTTATATTATTACATCTAGAAATGTATCCAGATCCTTCTCCAGAATCCCGGTCACTATAAATTGTTATATTATTTACATCTAGAAATGTATCCAGACCCTTCTCCAGAATCCTGGTCACTATAACTTGTATTATTAAATCTAGAAATGTATCCAGACCCTTCACTGGAATCCCGGTCACTATAACTTGTTCTATTATTATATCTAGAAATGTATCCAGACCCTTCTCCAGAATCCTGGTCTCTATAACTTGTATATTACATCTAGAAATGTATCCAGACCCTTCTCCAGAATCCTGGTCCACTATAACTTGTTATATTATTTACATCTAGAAATGTATTCAGACCCTTTTCCGAATCCCGGTCACTATAAAATTGTTCTATTATTACATCTATAATTGTATGCCGACCCTTCTCCAGTATCCCGGTCACTGTAACTTGTTATAAATTTTTACCCTCTAAAATGGGATCCAGACCCTTTTTCCAGAATCCTGATCACTATAACTTGTTATATTATTACATCTAGAAATGTATCCAGACTCTTCTCCAGAATCCTGGTCACTATGACTTCTTATATTATTACATCTAGAAATGTATCCAGACTAGAGATGGGCGAATTGATTGTAACGAAGTGGAATTCGTTTAGAATTTCAGGAAAACTTTGGTTCTGCACGAAGCAGAAGATTAGTGTGATTCGCAGGAACAAAGCGTCTTTGTTTTTGGTAAAATGGCCGCGAGCACATGGCGTTACATGCGGCAGAGAACTCTGGGAGGAAGAAAGGAACATCCTCAATGACATGTGCGGACATGAAGCCAATCAGAGACCGGCGGGATTCTGTGACGTCACAACACTATATATACGGACGCCATCTTAAATCCTCACACTTCTCACTGTGTGTCCTATCCTAAGCATCTATATGCTGCTGCTGCAATATACTGAACTTATTGTAAAACAAGCTCATTATATCAGCGACTGGGGGGAAAGACCATAACAAGTGAGTGTCATTTGCACACTTGTTATTTTACTAGCCTTATTATTTTCTGGTAGTTTGTGGGGTATTCTCCCTAAAGTCCAGGGTGGGTGTACTTCTACCCATATATGCCTTTATTACATCTGGTTGTTCTGTATGGTATTTAATACGCAAGGCTTAATTTAACCTCTTGATTGTGGTGTAATGTGGACTAAAATACAAGGTGTCTTTTATTTTGTTGTCCCGTATATGCCTAAATTACATCTGGTTGTTCTGTAGGGTATTTCATTCCCAAGGCTTAATCTAAATTCTTGATTGTGTGGTAATTTGGACAAAAATACAGGGTGTCTTTGCTTTTTGGTCCTCTATGCGCTTAAATAGCATCTGGTTTTTCTGTACGATATTTCATACCCAAGGCTTAATTAAATTTTTAGATCAAACAGTATGTCAGACAGAGAGGTGGCAGGTTCTTCACATGCGAGTGGCAGTGGCACAAAAATTCCTGGAGCAGGCACAGGTCACAGCACAGTAAGGGGACGTCTCAGCAGAGGTAACTCGGTGAGGCCAGAAAAGCCGATGTCATCTAGCGGCCGTGTGTTTACCAGCAACCCAAGTGTTCTTGATTGGTTGACTAGGTCACTTACTCCCAGATGAATCTGGCAACCCCAGCCAAGAGTCGCTGGGAACATCAGACGCAACCCTTAGTTGGCATGGCCCGGGAGTGGTTCTGTGGCCCTCACCTGTCCTCAACCCGCCTCTGTCCCATCCGGTTCCCTCAGCCAGAGATCTACTATGTGGTCTGGGCTCAGCGCCACTATACAGCGAGGATGAACTCTTTGAGGACAGTCAGCAGCTACTTGGCAGCGAAGAGGTGGGGCAGATATCCACTGCTTCTTGCAGTAGGCGGCAAAGTATAGAGTGGCATGGGAGGTCATGTTGCAAGAAGTCAGGCTCTACATACTGAGACTGTTGAGGAGAATAGCAGTGGCGGGCAAAAACAAATCGATGATGATGTGGCTGATCACACTTGGGAGCCGGGTGAAGCAAGGGCTTCATCATCATCGTCAGGAGAAGAGGGTGTCAGGTTGCGTATCAGGCAGCGGTGAAGCCAGTAAGTCGGTAGTGTGGCCGTGAGTCAGCAGGGTGGCAGCAGTGCGAGGTCGGGAGCCAAACGGCCACAGCGTAGAAAACTCGCTTCGCAGGTCCAAAAAAGTAGCGGCACAGGGGCTCAGCGAGACAGCGGTAGTGGTAGTCACTCAGTGCGGAACGTTGGCGGTAAAACCAGCTACTCGCCGGTGAGGCAGTTTTTTGCTAAGACACCATGTATATATGTAGACTCTGTGGGCAGAAAGTGAAGTGTGGCCAGGGAGCTAACGTTGGCCACCCACGGTCCTGCATCAACACATTGCAGTGTCACCATCCAGTGGCCGGGGAGAAAGGGTGTCTCAGATGTGGGGGACCATCCTCCCGCCCCGCAGCAACAGCAGCAGCACCCATGGCACGATGCCATTGCAGCCATTTCAAGCTCCACCACCCCCTGCCGAAGGGAGATGTTTGTCTTTGACATCATCTCCCGGTCCAGCTGCTCCTGCTCCTCGCCACTCATGGCGCCAGCAGTCATTCAACGAGGCAATTGCATAGAGACAACAGTATGCGTCCAACCATCCTAAGATGCAGAAGCTGACCGTGCTCCTTTCCAAGTTGTTGGCACTGCAGTCCCTCCCTTTCCAAATGGTGGACTCTGCACCGTTCAGAGAACTAATGGCTTGTGCCGAGCCGAGGTGAGGCATCCCAAGCCGTAATTTATTTTTCCAAAAGGCTGTACCAGCCCTTCACAAATAGGGTAGAACAGAAGGTGGGCCAGTCCTTGAGCCTATTGGCTTCTTCCAAGGTGCACGGCAGTGCTGACGTGTGGAGCTGTAACTACGGTCAGGGACAGTACATGCCCTTTATAGCCCACTAGGTGAATTTGCTTCCTGCCCAGCCACACCAACAACTTGGACAGGAGACACCGCTTTCTCCTCCACGTTGTCAAACTGCTGCTCCTGTGCCAATGTCCGCCTCCTCCTCCACCACCACCACCACCATCTCAGCCTCCACAAGTACTGCTCCATCATACCACATGTGTAGGGCACAGCGGTGTCACGCAGTTCTACACCTGGCTTGCCTCAGCGAACAAAGTCACACAGGGGAGGAACTGCTCCGCTTCATTCAACAAGAAATCTGTGTGGCTTTCTCCGCGACAACTGTAAATCGGAACCATGGTGACAGACAATGGGAGGAACATGGTGTGCGTGCTGCACCGAGGAGGAATTACCCATACGTCCTGCATGGCGCACATGTTCAATCTGGTTGTCAA
Organism: Phyllomedusa bahiana; assembly: GCA_025379985.1. Taxonomy (NCBI): domain Eukaryota; kingdom Metazoa; phylum Chordata; class Amphibia; order Anura; family Hylidae; genus Phyllomedusa; species Phyllomedusa bahiana. Next base: position 54,636 of record JAODAL010014964.1, on the reverse strand, counting down.
AAGGTTCCTGAAGTCTTCCAGGCCTCTGCAAGACATTCTAAAAATGGGCAGGAAACTGTGCATGCACTTCACCCATTCCTACAAAGCCAAGCACACCCTCCTTGAGTTGCAGCGGCAGAACGTCCTCCCCCAACACACGCTGATATGCAATACTTCCACCTGTTGGAATTCCACCCTGCACATGTTAGACCGACTGTATGAACAAAGAAAGGCCATTAACGATTTTTTGATGATGCAAGTGGACAGGAGTACTCCTCTGTGTAATTTTGGTGGCAGCTCATGCGTGACACCTGCCGTTTACTCAGGCCCTTTGAAGAGGCCACGTTATTTGTCAGTCGCCAGGACTACGGGAGGAATAACGTCATTCCACCGTCATTCCACATGTCCTGGTACAGATGCTGCAAAATCTGTCTGGGCAGGGGACTGGAGACGTGGCGACTACATTTTGCAGCCACATGAGTCCAGTGGGGGCTAAAGTGGAGGAGGAGGAGGACATTGGAGCACAAGCATATTTGGTGAAATGAGTGGTTTTTCTATACAGGTGACAGGAGAGGAGGAGCAGGAGCAGCTGGAGGAGGTAGAGGGAGTTGAGGAAGATGAGGCAGATATACAGTGGAGATGGAGACAGGGAGTCCCTCAGAGTCACTTGCACAGATGGCCCGCAGCATGCTGATTTGCCTGGCTAGTGACAGCCGAATAGTCACCATCCAGCAGAGGGATGACTTACGGCTCTCCACCCTCTTGAATCCCCGCTACCGGTCCAAAATGGGAGCCTTTTCTCCAGCTGCCGGGAGGGAGGAGAAACTCTGGGACTATAGAGAAATCCTCCATGGTCAGTTGGCAGCTGCCCATGTGTGCTATCGTCCATCCACTGACAGGTCTGACCGGGGGGTTCCTCAGCACTCACATACCACTGCCACAGCTGCTGTGGGTAGGCGGGGGGGTGGACGGTAGAAGCAGTACCAGCTCCATCAGCAGCAGTCTATGTCTGGAGTCGTTGATGAGCAGCTTCCTTCACCCGCCTAGTCAGCAGCAGGACCTGGAGCAGACCTTGAACCATCAGGTGGTGACCTACTTGGACAGCACTCTGCCACCCCAGTTAGAATATCCGCTGGACTACTGGGCAGCCAGACTGGGTGTGTGACCGCAACTTGCCGAGTTTGCACTGGAGAAGCTGTCCTGTCCGGCCAGTAGTGTGACATCAGAGCGGGTGTTCAGTGCGACGGGGGCCATCGTTATCCCAAGGAGAACCCGCTTGTCCACCTGAAATGTGGAGTGACTGACCTTTGTCAAGATTAATCAGGCGTGGATCGGCCAGGATTTCCACACACCAATGCCTTATGCATCAGTTTAGATCAGCCATGACGCCTCCCCAAAACTTTGAGAAATTAGTCTGGATTCTAACTACCTGCCTCAGCCACTATTCTGATGCTGACACCCGCCTGAAGCCACACATCTGCTACCAGTTGCTCCATCTGCCTACCACCATCTTTACCAGGGACTGGTATTGCCACCCACCTCCACACTCTGTCATTGTGCCACTCTATGACTTCATGCTGCTGTTGCTGATGCTGCTGCTATTGCTGCTGCCACCACATCCACACTCTGTCATTGTGCCACTCTGTGGCCTACTCATGTTGCTGCCACATCCAGAATTTGTCATTGTGCCACTCTCTGAAATCATGCTGCTGCTGTCCCCTCCACACTGCGTCATTCTGCCACTCTGTGGACTCCATATGTGGCTACAACCTCCAGAATTTGTCATTGTGCCACTCTCTGACCTCAAATACAAAAATCAGTGGCACACTAAAAACTAAGTGAAACATCAAGGTATATAGGAATATTGGAAATGCATTACTGCTAAGGAAAATATGAAAAACCTGGGACTCTTAGTTTACAGTTTTTGATCAAAGATTGTATTAAGTTCACCTCCCAATAGCGTCAAGGGGATCCCAGAACAGGTGAGTCCCTAACCACTAACATGTTACCTCACTAAGAGTCCGTTCAGACTGCAACATCTCAGGGAGTGACAGGAACTTGCAATTGAACTATCCTGCACTGGTTTAAAAGAGGCGGCATAGTGCAGCAAGCCAATGAGATTGCCATTTCTCAAATAGACTACAAAAGTTAATTAGGCTGTGCACATCTAAAATATATTTTGAAAAACGTAAGCATAGGTGCACACTGAAAAGGCAATAGCATACATCTAATAAAAAAAATCAGTGGCACACTAAAAACTAAGTGAAAACATCAAGGTATATAGCAATATTGGAAATGCATTACTGCTAAGGAAAATATGAAAAACCTGGGACTCTTAGTTTACAGTTTTGATCAAAGATTGTATTAAGCTCACCCCCCCACAGCGACAAGGGGATCCCAGAACAGGTGAGTCCCTCACCACTAACCTGTTACCTCACTAGGAGTCCGTTCAGACTACAACATCTCAGGGAGTGACAGGAACTTGCAATTGAACTATAAACTGTAAACTAAGAGTCCCAGGTTTTTCATATTTTCCTTAGCAGTAATGCATTTCCAATATTCCTATATACCTTGATATTTCACTTAGTTTTTAGTGTGCCACTGATTTTTGTATTAGATGTATGCTATTGCCTTTTCAGTGTGCACCTGTGCTTACGTTTTTCAAAATATATTTTAGATGTGCACAGCCTAATTAACTTTTGTACTCTCTGACCTCATGCTTCTGCCAAGTGACCGCTGTCTCACTGGAACACCCTGTGGTTTCCTAATGCCGTTTCCACCCTCCACCACTCTATGATGTTGCCACTATGTTTGGTTTTCCCCTTCTTTTCATCTGTCAGAAGAAATTTGAAGGATCAGGATTGTCTAGCCAAAAGCAGTAGTGGATACAGAACACAGAAGACATTCAAATATCCCATTTACTTGTTATCTCTGTTTTGGATCAACGCCTGTTTGTTTTTGGCTTTAGCAATACTTATGGATTATTGACCAATTGAAAGAAGATACTGATGGATGAAGGTAAGGGAAAAATGATCAGAGACGTCAACGCAAAATTACTGCCGACACCCTCTCCACTCATTCGGGGGGGGGGGAGGGGGCTCTACATGTATCAGCGTTTAACAGAACAGATTCTGTCATAATCTTTGGAATCATCTGATGTCGGTGTAAAAGGAGTGCGCTCTTTGACGCTATTGTAGTATCTTAGCCCTCTGCCCGGTTCTTTCCAGCTGGCGCTGACGTTACCTTGTCAGGCTGTGTTCCCGCTTCACTAATTTGATCAGTTTTGCCCCTGTAACTACCCAGAGAAGTGAAGAGTGAAGTGATTCTAATAGCGGCGGCAGTCATATGTGTGTCATACTAAAACACAACATTGTATGAAGACTAAACCAAGCTCCCTCTGCATATTTAAGCATGACACAATGTTCTACAGCACCCTGCAGGCTCTCTGCAGCCAGGAAATAGCTGTTTATTTAAAGCAATTCGGCGCAAATAAATTCGGGTGGAGACGATTTTTGTCGGAAAATTCGGCGAATCGAATTTTTGAGAAATTCGCCCATCTCTAATCCAGACACTTTTCCAAAATCCCGGTCCCTATAAGGGCTTGTTCACATGGAGTTTTTACTCCTTGTTACAAGCGCTTTTTAAATCCATCTCGGGGACCGACAGGACGGACCCAGAGACTGATTTAAACAATTAGCAGTAAGATTATCACTGTGGGCTATGAGGAAGACGCAGCGACGTTGACATGAGAGATTGCCGCTGCGTGTTCCCCTTCTGCCTGTCGTCTCCGTCTTTGAAAGAATTGCATGTCAATTCTTTCAAAGATGGATCTCGAGCTGCAATAAAGTCACTGCTAATTGTTAGATCCGTCTCTGGGTCCATCATGTCGGTCCCCTTGACGGATCTAAAAAGCGCTTGTAACACGGAGTGAAAATTGCGTGTGAACAAGCCTTAACTTGTTATGTTATTAGATCTAGAAATGTATCCAAACCCTTCTCCAGAATCCTGGACACTATAACTTGACTGCTTTTACAGTAGAGAATCCCTTTCGATGTTTATGTAGAAACCTTCCTTCCTCCAGGCGTAGATTACATCCCCTTGTTCTAGATACAGTCCTGGGTATCAATAAATCTTGAGAGAAATCTCTATATTGACCTTTAATATATTTAAACATATTTATTATGTCCCCCCGAAGCCGTCTTTTCTCTCAACTAAATAACTCTAATCCTGCTCATCTTTCTGGGTATTGTAGTCCACCCAGTCCTTTTATTATTTTTGTTGCCCGCCTTTGTACCTGTTCAAGCTCTACAATGTCTTTCCTGTGCACTGGTGCCCAAAACTGTACACAATATTCCATGTGTGGTCTAACCAGTGACTTGTATAATGGGAGAATAATGTTCCCATCATGTGCATCTTTGCCCCTTTTAATATAACCCATAATCCTGTTTGCCTTGGCTGCTGCTGCCTGACACTGGCTGCTACAGTTAAGTTTACTGTCCACCAAAATTCTCAAGTCCTTCTCCAGTCATGTTTTTTCCATGCACCATGTAATCATGTAATGGTTTTTCCTCCCATGTGCAGAACCTTGCATTTATCTGTGTTAAACCTCATCTGCCATTTCTCTACCCATGCCTCCAACCTATCCAGATCCCTTTGTAATAACACATTATCCTCTATTGTGTTGATTACTTTACAGAGCTTAGTATCCTCATATATATTCGGGTGCACTTTACATTCATTTAAGGTGCCTTAAAACTGGCGTGGCAACGCCTCTTTTCTGACATGTTACCCTTAGTGATTCTCACACCACTTCCTTATCTCGCCCTCTACTAGTTGGTGTCCCTTAGGGTCAGTCATTGACCTTCTACTTTTCTGTATCTAAACTCTTGGCCTAGGTCAACTAAAAACATCTGTCAGCTTTTGGCTAAGAAGTTATCTCTCTGCTTTCAAGGATCCTGCCCATCATCCGTATCCTCCTTCTTTACTTCCCTCTTTCTAAAAGTCAAGATGGAAAAAAAGGAGTTCATCAAATTTCCCCATATCCATCTTAACCCTTTTACCAGATCTATCTGTCATGGTCAGTGGCTCCAAGCTCTCTCCAATCCTACAAGCTGCTGACATTACACCACCATACTAACAAGTCTGTCCCTTATTTTAGGTATTCTTACTACTCTCGTAGATTGTAAGCCCTCGTGGGCAGGGTGCTCTCTCCCTCTATACCAGTTTACAGTTGTTCAGTGATATTATTGTACTTGTTTTATCGTATATTACGAGTATAAACCCCTTAATAATGCTGCATAATAATAATAATAATAATAATAATAATAATATTCATATAATTGAATTGACTCACATTGCTGATCTTTGTTTGTTTCATTTTAGAGTTAGAGTAGTTCTTTTCTCCATTCTTTAGGTTTCTGACCACCTCTCTCTGCTCTAGCAGCCCTGGCTGGGATGGTGATGTCACTGCCTGTTGTGTCATATCAGCAGCACAGTAGCTTATTTATCTTTATCACGGAGAAACTTTAACCCTTCAGATCTCTGTAGCCTTATGCACTGTTGTTAAAACCCCCCATAACCAATGCTTCTGTAGCAGGCTTAGCTAGAAATAGCAGAGTCAAAATGTTAGTCATTGCTGTAGAACAGTCTGACCAGGAATGGAGAGCCTGAAGTTGAAGAACCGTCCACAGCCTGAACAGGAAGTGGGAGCCTGAATCTGTAGAACCGCCCACAGACTGAACAGGTAGTGGGAGCCTGTAGCTGTAGAATCATCCACTACCTGAACAGAAAGTGGAAGCCTGAAGCTGTAGAACTGCCCACAGCCTGAACAGGAAGGGAGAGCCTGAAGCTGTAGAAACACCTACAGCATGAACAGGAAGTGGGAGCCCGAAGCTGTAGAACTTCCCACAGCCTGACCAGTAAGGGGGAACCTAAAGCTGGCTGTGAAGAGCAATGAAACAGATGGGAATACCGCTTTAAGGCTTGCACCCATTTCAGTATTGTATACAGTGCTGCATCTCCACCTTCTTTCAACTACATTTTAATAATTTGGAGGTTTTCACAGGAAACTGGTGTCATTAAGAACATAGGATGGGGCATGCATTTTCCATAAGTTGTCCTGTAGCTGTAACCTGAATTGACTTTCCAGGTCAAATTTAATAAGCCATCTTCTTCACGCTGTTTCTGTTTTTTAGAACTTTCACCTTCACGAGATGTTAAAGGGAAATTATCCTACAAATTTCCAAAACACATGGATTGTTGACTGTCTGGACTGGGAGAACAGAATGGCTCTTAGCAGCCAGCCGTGTGAAAAGCAGGTGGTCGCGGAGGTTAATTCTGCTAGTACCGAGGATGGCTGCTGCAAGAGATGTTGCGCCAAATGCTGCAGTTGCCTGTGTTGCTGTGGGGAATGTGCATGCTGCTGCGCTGAATGCTGCGGCTGTTGCTTATGCTGTCTCACATGCTGCAGTTGCCTTCTATGATGTTAGATGCATTTTGTTGAAAAAAATATATGTATATATGTACAAAAATTATAGTTATTTTTCTATGTTGTATTGAGGGCTGCCAAGGTTTGGTCATCTTCACCTTTATAAAACTGGATTCCCCAAAACTCTCGCCAGTAATACTGCCATTATTGCCCCGATGGTGGCCTTGTAGGTTGATATTTATGCCCCCTTTTAGATAAGTAGGGCGCCCATCCTTTCTTTAATAGAGCACTCTTTCTGATCATTGTAATATAATAAATTCAAACTTGCCTCACCCCGTACAACCAGCAGAGAGCATCTATGGCTCTTTCCAGCTTGGGATGGCAGGGGGAATTTTGTAGGCACCTAAAGCCTTCAAGAGTAAGTGGTGTGATGTCATTGCTGCATGATGCTCATAGAGCGGCTTACTCTTGTAGGCTGCAGCTACTTTTGGCCTGTGGCCCACAAGGAGCAATCTCTTGTAGGCTAAAAGATTGCAGCCCCCATGAGCCATTGACATCCCCAGCTTATCTCTCTATCGGTGGCCAGTTCTGTGAAGACACAACCATTGACCTGACTGTGCAATAAACAACAATTTTTTTCCTCCAACCTTAAAGGTTACAGAACCGGGAAGACGGCACTTGAGAAGAAAAAGCTCTACATCCTTCCTTCTTAATGGCGTTTTTAGTTCTGAAACAAGTTAAAAAGAAGCCCAGGTTAAATAGGATGAAATGAGTTCCACTAACACATATCTCTCTCTAGTACATAGCTATCGGGCAATAGTCGTTCTCCTCTCATGCAGATAGTTCAATAATAGTTGTACCACAATACCTGGACCAGTGTGTCAAATACTTATTTTCTCTACTGTGTATGTATGTGAAACAGAATTGAAAATAAGTTTGATAATTTAGCATTTTAATGGCATCCATCTTGTCTTCTTCAAACTTAAATCTTTGTTCTAATATGAATTTCTGACTAGGATACAAGGACATGTTCTTTTCCGCTCACATTTAATATTTGGTCTAGAGTTACGTCTGGAAGGCCGGGGCATTTGAAGAACAGGGCATAGCTGCGCTTATTTAATGTTATTAGATTAGTGTACTAAGGCAGATGTCAGAGTATTCATTTTTATTTTTTTTGGTAGAGGGGAGGTGTCATGATTTTAATAATTAAATGATATCTTTAAAATTAAGCACTGATTGGATTGTAACCTATTTTTATGCTATATAACTTATCTTTGATTGGATTGTAATATGCCTCCCCTTCTCTGTATGATCACGCCTAATACCCTTTTAAAAAAAATCATGTCAGTCCATAAATAAAGCATTCTAATCTTTTGAATAGAATCACAGTGCATTGTTATGTTTAAAAGGTCCGTGGGAGACAGAGAGAGGTTGCTAAAAAAGGGATATCTACATCATTTTTTGGTGCCGTAAACTCGGATCAGAAAACCTATCACCAAAGAGTGAAGAACGTATACGCAAGCACCCCTTTGCTTTGAGAACCTGGGATCTGCTAGCACAGTGAGCATTTGCCACACCAAATCCATAGCTTCTCTGCAAAAAGGTTTTGGGATCCTGTTAATCGCTGTAAGTGAGGTTTCTCTTTTAAATCTCTCCCTCTCCACGTATCAATTTGTTTATAGTTTAGAGTTAAAGTTTTATAGAGCTGTAAAAGTTAAGGTTGAGATAAGAAATTGTCACAATTTGCAGTGTTGCTTTAAAAGTGAAATAAGTTATCTGTTTTGTTACTGAATTTTGTTTTGTTGTCTTGTATCCAGTGTTTTTATTGGCTGGGCTTTTGTTTTGTTTTGTTTTCTCTGTGTTTTTCTTCTCCTTAGGGGCGGCTGCCCTCAGGCGGTGAGATAATTTAGCTTACTTCATACTGGTTTGGTTTGCATTGTGTATGCACATTAATTTGTCTTATTGTTGCTATTTTTTTTCCTTCTATTTTTGGTTGTATATATGCGTTATTTTTGCACATGAATATTTCCTTGCTGTTAGTATAACTGTTTACTATAATAAGTCTCGCATAGAAGTAGAAGTTATTACATTTCATTTGAGTTTTGTCCTTGTATTGTATGATTACAACAAGGTACTAGACAATTGCCACATGCTCTTTTAAAAGTAATATAGAAAGTGTCCACTGAGCAAGGAGTGCCTCAGTGAAGGGTATTATAGGAGGCTATAAACAGTTGTTTTAGTCCATCTACAAAGGTGGGTGCTATTCCTTGGTTAATAAGGACTTCATAAACATGGGGAAGGGGTCATCAATTTCAGAAAGAACAAGTTGGATGTGCCCCCAGATAGGAATAATACATCCTATATACCGGAGAAGTCCTATGACCCATATGCTAAAAATATATGGGGTAGACATACTCATTTTTGGAGTAAATGGCGATTGTGTATTCCTGAGTTACCTCAAGAAGGTACATGGGATTAGAGACATTACAGGGAAATAGCTTCTTGTTGTAAAAAACAGAAAGAAATGGAAATGTTTTGCAATTGGATAAAGGGGAAGCCAAAACGCAGTTTTTAGCTTCAGGGGACACCTCAGATAACACGACAAGCACATCATTAACACCACTGACACTGCTACACCTCTTGATACTACCAAAACCTTCAGATGGTGGTACAGTCACAAAAAGTATTTATAAAACACAAAAGCAAAAGAACAATTGTAGATGTTGCTGAGGATGACATGTTTACATGCTTAGTACAGAGCATGCGGTCCTCAAATAAAGAGAGACCTTACAGTAGCACTCGCTAAAGATGCTTCAAGTAGCCCCGACACCAGCACCTCTACACGAGCAAAAAAGTTTGGACACACCTTCTCATTCCAAGGGGGTTTTTTGTATTTTTCATGACTACTTTCATGAACTGGTCTAAATGGGGCCCATTCCTTGTGTTCTTTAGCCAAAAAAAAAAGTCTCTTCTGCTTTTTGCCTGTCCTTAGCAGTGGTTTTCCTTAGACTTGTTTGGCTAAAGAAAAACAAGGAATGGTAATTAGACCATGTCCCTAAAAGTAGTCATGAAAACACAGAAAACTCTTGGGAAAGAGAAGGTGTGTTTCCAAACTTTAGGGCTGTACTGTGTATATATATATTATATATATATATATATAAAATATATATAATATATATAAATTTTATAATATATAATAATATATATATATATATACATATGTTATACAGTGGAAAAAATAAGTATTTGACATACTGGAGATTTTGCAGGTTTTTCCACCTAAAAAGAATGGAGGAGTCGGTAATTTTTATCAAAGCTTCACGTCAACTATGACAGACAGAATCTGACAAAAACAAAGCCATAAAACAATTAATTTGCATTTTTCTGGCATGAAATAAGTATTTGATCACCGACCAACCAGCAAGATTCTGGCTCTCACAGACCTGATAGTTTTTCTTTAAGAAGCCTCTTGCTCTGCACTCATCAGCTGTATTAATTGCACTTGTTTGAACTCATTACCTGTATTAAAGACACCTGTGCACATACTCAATCACAGTCCAACCTCTCCACCATGATCAAGACCAAAGAGTGGTCTAAGGACACCAGGGGCAAAATTATAGTCCTGCACAAGGCTGGGATGGGCTACAGGACAATAGCCAAGCAGCCTGATGAGAAGGCAACAAATGTTGGTGCAATTATTAGAAAATGGAACAAACACAAGATGTCAGTCAGTCTTCCTCGGTCTGGGTCTCCATTTAAGGTGTCACCCTACGGAGTAAGAAAGATTCTGAGAAAGGTCAGTAACCAGCCCAAAACTATGACTGCATTGTACTGAAGCAAGAGCATTGAAGATGGGTCATGGCCGGGTCTTCCAGCAAGACAATGACCCAAAACACCCAGCCAGGTGAACTAAGCAGTGGCTCCGTAAGAAGTATTTCAAGGTCCTGGAGCGGCCTTATCATTCTCTAGACCGGAACCCAATCAAAAATCTTTGGACTAAGCTGAAATTCAATGTAGCCCAGCAACAGCTTTTAAACCTGAAAGATCTGGCAAAGATCTATATGGAGGAGCATCTAATCTGCCAATATTGCCATTTTCTGGCAAACGCCAATTGCCCTGCACTAGTGGGCCCTCATACCACCCTCATGCAGTCTGATTCTGACCGTTTGAGCAGACACATGGATATTAGTGGCTGCTGGAGGTGATTTAACAGGGCTCTGGCAGTGCTCCTCCTATTCCTTATTGAACAAAGGAGGAGGTAACAGTCCCACTGCTGAGTTGTTGCCCTCCTACCATCCCCTTCATGTCTCCTTGTGTGCTGACCTGTCTCCTGGTATCTGCTGCATGTTCTTAACATTTTGCTGACAGACACAGCTAACCTACTTGCCACAGCTTGCATTGATGTGGCATCCCTGATGAGCTGCACTACCAGAGTAATTTATGTTGGTTGTAGACACCACTTCATGCTACCTCTAGAGTTGAGAACAATGACAAAATGCAAAAGTAACTAAAACAGCCAAAAAGAATAAGAACAGAAAAAACAGTCTGTAGTCATCACCTGGAGAACCACTCCTTTATAGGGGTTGTCTTGCTAATTGCACAACAGCAGAAGAAATTGATTCACAATCAGAGTTAATTCATAACTGGACAGGTTGATTTCACAGAAGTGTGCTCGTTCAAAATAGTTGTCCACTATTTGTATATGTAATGTCTTAAATGTCTACTTGTGGGAGTTCAGAAAGACCTACCTATACATATGTCCCTTAATGACAAACAGAGACTTATGGAACATGTTGGCAGTTCCATGTTCCACAGCAGAAGGTAGCTGTGGAATGACAAGTGCCAGCATGCCACAGCAGCAAATGAGGTACAAATTAGGTAAAATCTTCTTAACAGGGGCCCAAACATCATAACAGATGTAAAAAACATTCCCTGCACTACCCAAAACTTAAAAAAATAAAATTGTGCTGGAGTTACATTTAATACATACACCTGTTCAGACTTACATACAAGCTCAACTTAAAAACAAACCTACAGTCCCTATCCCATTCCTAATCCGTGGACTCCCGCTCCATCCTCTCTTACTAGCATTATCATGTACCCGTATGTCAAATGTCAGTGAGGGGTTAATCTAATAACACCTGATTTTTCTTTTTCTTTATTTAGTCAATTTATTTTTTTTCAGATTGTTTTGTATTCTCTTATTACTTCTTGGAATTAAAAAGTAGATGAGCATTGTAAAACAGGCTTGCATCTCTTGATTCCTCAGACTGTATATTATTGGATTGATCAAGGGCGTTAACACGGTGTAAAAAAGAGAGAGGATTTTGTTGACTTCCATTGAACGTTTATGCGAAGGAACCAAGTAGATGATGAGTATTGTCCCAAAGTAGGTACAGACTGAGGCCAAATGTGAGCTACAAGTAGAAAACGCTTTCTGCCTCCCAATCTCTGAAGGTATTTGAACAATGGTATAAAATATGGCCACATAACTTAAGATGATGAGAGCAAAAGGAAGAATGCCCATAAACACAGCATATACCAGGACCTCCATCCTCACCAGTGAGGGGTCAGAGGAAGACAAAGCTAAAATGGGTTCTAAATCACAAAAGAAATGATCCACCAACTTTGATCCACAGAACTGTAGGGTAGATATTGTTGGGATTATTATGCACATTCCAATGAAGCCCGATAGCCAAGCCCAGACCACCAGATGATGACAGGTTCTGAAATTCATGACGGAGGAGTATCTCAAGGGAATGCAGATGGCGAAGTATCTATCAAAAGCCATGACAGTAAGAAGCAGACACTCAGCACTTCCAGAAGAACTATAAATATAAAACTGGGCAAGGCAACCATTCAAGGAGATTGTCCCCCCATCTTTCCACATGATATAAATCATATTAGGCATGATGTTGGCCGTGAAAATAACTTCACAGGAAGAAAGGTTACAGAGGAAGAAGTACATAGGAGAACTAAGTCTTGGGTTTGTGGAAGTCAAGCCAATAATTAGAAAGTTTCCAGCAACAATGATCAAATAGGTTAGAAGACACATCAAGAGGACAATGGGCTTGACCGAGTGGAGACGTCCAAATCCCCAAAGGACCAGTTCTGTCAATGAAGTCTGGTTTTCTCTACACATTCTCTGCTACAATGTAACAATTTATTATTAAAACTCCTTATTCTATGAATTAAAAAAATAAGATCAGCAACTACTTTAGGCCTAACTATAGCCAGAGCAACTGTTATGAGGCCCAGAGATTGAGCGGTCCACTCACTTACAAGAACATTGTTTCTTTTTGTAGGGAACAAGTAGTCAGGTCCCAAATGGGGAATAAAGGCAACCTTTGGTGGGCCTCTGAACATAGCAGCCCTGGGGTTGCTTTTCAATTGCACATACAGTACATCCCCAGGAGAGGCAAAGCAAAGGAAAAAGTATAAAAGGCAAATACAGTAACTTTAGAGTGCGGCCCCAGAATCAACCTGAAGAGTGGGCCCAAGAATGAGCTCTATCCCCAGAGTCAACCCTACCAGAAGCTCCTAAGCACTCTAGTCCAACACTGCAAGTAGTTGGTTTTCTACTATATAGCACCACTATTTGGGTTTCCTTATATATGCCATCATTATTTATACCTTCAATTATTACTAATTATGCTGCTTTTCTAACTTCTTTTCATTAGGTGATGGAGGTTGATCTCATTTTGTTATGGGACCCTATAAACTCTAGTCCTTGGTAGCTACAAAAAGAAGACATAGGCTATAGTATATTGAGACCTACACATGGGAAAGAGGAGACCACTCAGTTAGTGTTCTCTCATATATAGAACAATTGTATTTTTATAATATATTTCTGAAGTGCTGCATTTTTTTGCATTATAAGCAGGCCATGTCCAGGGAGGAGATATTGACCTGTGAGATAAGAATGGGAAGGCCAGAAATGGAGGCAGGAAAGGGGGATCAGATGTACACAGATCTCAATCTAAACACCAGGAATAACTTTAAACCCATTTATCTCTTATATCAAACAGGTGCTCTCCCTAAGGAGAGATCTTGCCTTTCTGAGCTACTCATTGCCTCCCACTCAGTCAAGCTAGCATCGCTCTACTCTGTACTGACGAGGGGCAAAACCCTGAAACGGCTGTATACAGATGAGTGATGCTCATCAAAATCCAGTGAGTCAAAAGCAAATTGAGAATTTGTTACATCCAACAGAGGGCGCTAGAGCTTCTCAGCTCCCTTCCCATAATGTCTTGTGATATGCAGATGCTTCGTGGAGTACAAAATGGAAATTTCTAATCTCCACACACCTATAGAGGTGCTCTCCCTAAGGAGAGATCTTCCTTTTCTGAAGTAAGATGTGTGCAGATGTAGCAGAACTAGACTTGACAGATAACTCACCATGTTATCAAGGCGCAGGATGTTGCCTCACCACTGTATCCTGGCTTTGTTTAGAGATGGAGTCTGATAACTCAGAAAGCCGTGATATCTCCGTCAACATAAACTCTGCTATATCTACATTGGAACAAACAGCAGCTTCAGCTGGACAATTGAAAGAGCTGAAGGCATGCTTAGGTGGACAACCTTTTTTTTCATAATTTGTCCATCCAGTTGGCCATCACTGTCGGTTCTATTCTCGAAACGTTGCAGCTACGTTCAGACGTTCAGCTTTTTAGATGCCAAAACCAAGCCTGAAACAAGGATGAGTTTCAATCTTAATAAATGTCCTCTAATTATGACGCATTCCTGATTCTGGCTTCATCTAAAAAGCTGAATGTATGAGCATAGCCTCAAGCATATGCTGATATGACAATTGCATCATTATTAACATAGAGTTCTATAATATCCAGAAAAAAAACAGGTGATTGTAAGCCTTTGTGGGCAAGGTTCTTTCTCCCCTTGAACCAGTTGTTAGTCATCTGGTGTTTGTTTGGAGCCATGTTTCGTATGTGACCAGTCTTGAATGTACAACGCCCTGGGATTACTGGGGTTTTAAAATAAATAAATGATAATATTATCAAATACATAATAATCAGGTCATGGCTCCAATGAGTCCTTGGGAGCCTTTATTTGTATAGGAATGCTTCCCTCTGGTTTATAGGGAACTGGAATGCAGTACAAATCCTAATATATAATTGGTTGGAAACCAAAAAAAAGAAATAATCATGAAACAATGAAAGTTAATCTATAAGGCCCATGTACCCCAAAATGTCTAAACTAAAACCTACATAAACAGCATAAAATAACCCAACCTCCCACTAAGTTGATGGATTAATAGAAAAAAAATACTCCGGATTTGGAGACATAAGAATTTAATTAATATAATTTTTAATAGGTGTTTTCATTGTGTCAAAGTAGTAAAGCATAAGAAAATACATATTTGGTATTAATGTAATTGCACCAACCCGTAGAATAACAGCCATGAAATGTTTTTGATGCATGACGAACAACAAAAAAATCAAACGGAAAAACAATGGCAAAGTTGCTGCTGCAAAATGCAATATCAATATTAGCGGGTATGTGTGCAATGTGTGTGTGTGTCAGTGGTAATGTATATGTGTTTATATATATATATATATATATATATATATATATATATATATATATATATATAGACTCCAAAATGGTGCCATTGAAGAATGCAACCCGCTCCACAAAACAACAAAAATAAACTGATACAAAAATTTTAAATGGAAAAATAAAAAAGATATGATTCTTGTCAAGTGGCAATAGAAAAATGAAAACAAAAATCATTGGGCCATAAGGATAAAGCAGATCTGATCCTTAAGAGTGAAAAGTTTTTTTGCACCTGAGACCAGCTCATACCTCACTACAAGCCAGCCTCAGAGAACAGGGAGATGGCCATGCTGGCAAAGCTTTTAACTTTAATTTCTATGGGAAATGGGGATATATCCAAGTGAGCATGCTCAGCTGTATTCATACTCCCATAGACATGAACAAAAGAGGAATGTTCAAGATGTTTTCTTAATCCACCTGATAGAGAGCTATGAGCCGACCTCAGAACGGATTTTACCAAGTGGCAAAACCCCTTTAAGCATTTCACAGTAAACTCTACACATAATGCACCAAGGTATCAGGTCTTACAGGAGGCAGGACATTCTATTTTCTCTCCTGACATGGTAGTAGATCAGCCTTATGTATTCCTCCAAATAAGGCTTAAATAGGATTACATATATGTATACTGTAATAATCAATAACATTTGCAGGGATTTGGCTTTTTTTCACATTTACTAACATCATAAAACATTCTAGAGCGGGCACCCACCTGCTATCCCACAGCTCTGCTGTTATGTTCGATGGTTCTGTAATATTAGCTGAGACCTATCCTGATATTAATGCAGATAATATAGAAAGTGCATGAAAAGCATAAAAAACATAAAACTACTGACAGCAACACAATTGCCATCACAACAGAAATCCAAGGAGATGACTAAAACAGTTGCTGTTTTTATGCTGGATTTCCACATGAATTTGGCTACTGGGGACTGAACGTCATTGAGAAAAAAAACAAGCAGAGTAATTGCCTTAATTGGATGAAGAGAGACTTCATTATCTATGAGTTTAGTTAGAGAGAAACTTTGATTCTTATTAAAATAAAACAATTTCTTTATTCTTAATAAAAAGAAAATAAAAAAAATAAAGAAAGAAATTTATTGAATATTAATATATTAAAAATAAATAATCGTGTGTTGCTGTGGTAAATGGTTTGGTCCTATTCTCTTTATTAAGCAAAGGTGAAAACCTGTGCAGGACTACGCTGTACCAAAAAATAATATTCACCAGCAAGCACATAGTCATGTAGATAATGGATATGGGGTGAATAAGGAAATAAGCTCCATGCTCTTCTGTTATCATTGGTAGAACTGGGCATCATCATGGGGGCCAAATCTGATCATTTGTATAGGGCTGCCTTTATTTGGTTGAGGATTGGGATGAAGTAAGCTTTCCGATCAAACGTCCAATGGCATCCCTGAGACTAATGGAGCAGAAGGTTAGTGGAGCAGAGGTACTGTACACTTCTGTGCAGAGGCCAAAGGTCTGTAACCCTTTTTATCTGGGAAGTGAACATCTAAGCTTCAAGATTTTATACGGACGTTGGACATTTCCGAAATTTTTTCCAATACCAGTTATGCTATGTTCACACGGCTTAATTGCGGGGTGTAATTACGCCCCGCAATTACGCCATGTGGACCGGGGCGGGGAGGGAGCGGGGGTGGGTGCGGGGGGGCGGCACCTCACCGGCCCAAAGACCATCATTAATAGCGGCGCGTATACGCCGCTAGTAAATGACATGTCGCTTATCTCCCCCCGCGACGGATTCGCCGAGCGGGGAGAGGAGACGTAATCCATAGTTCTCTATGAGAACTGTGGATTACTGTAATGACTGGGACGTATTCCAGACGTAATTCATGCAGTGCGGCGCAAAATTGTGGACTGAAATACGTCCCATTTTAAGCCGTGTGAACATCACCTTAATGTACCATAGATTTGTACACATGGAAAAAGGAAACCGGTATATTTGAATAAATTTTGAATTTTTGGTTCAAAAATAAATGAGTGATTGTTGTTCATCAGAAATAAAATAAGACCTACCCCGATAAAAAGCCCTAGCTGGTTTTGGGAGGAAACAAAAAAATAAGTTTTAGAGAAACACAGTAACAGAGATGATATCCCAATAACTTCTGTAGAACTGCCCAAAGCCTAAACAGGAATTGGGAGTCTGAAGCTGTAGAACCGCCCACAGCCTGAACAGGAATTAGGAGTCTGAAGCTGTAAAACCACCCACAGCCTTAATAGGAATCGGCAGTCTGTAGCTGTAGAGCAACCCACAGCTTGAACAGGAATTGAGAGTCTGAAGCTGTAGAACCGCCCACAGCCTGAACAGGAATTGGGAGTCTGAAGCTGTAGAATCGCCCACAGCCTAAACAGGATTTGGGAGTCTGAAGCTGTAGAACTGCCCACAGCCTTAATAGGAATCAGCAGTCTGAAGCTGTAAAGCCACCCTCAGCCTGAACAGCAATTGGGAGTCTGAAGCTGTAGAACCGCCCACAGCCTGAACAGCAATTGGGAGTCTGAAGTTGTAGAACCACCCACAGCCTGAACAGAATTTGGGAATCTGAAGCTGTAGGACTACCCACAGCCTGAACAGGAATTGGGAGTCTAAAGCTGGCTATTGCTCTGTAAAACAGCATGGTGAGACAACCACTTTAATTCAAGTAAAAAAAAAATATTGCTGGGAGAAAATCAGGTAGTCTGAAAAACATGTTGAAATAGAATGCTTTTCCACCACAAAAATGGGATTGTTTATGTTTTATTAGTTTTATCTCCCTCTTTCCAAAAGCTCTATTTTTTCTGTCAGAGTATGAAGGCTTATTTTTGTGAGGGACAAATTTTAACTTTTGTCAGTAGCATTTAAATTGTATTTAAATCACTGAGTCTGTGAATAAGAAGTAGATCAAATTAATAATCAATATAACAAATAGAATAGAGAATATATTACAAAAATCAAAAAGTTAAAAAGTGCCATTCAAAAATGTTTTAAGGGCTTATTTATATAGGTTGTCCAAGAACTTAAAACACCCAAAAGCCGATTGGGACTTCTATAAAATCTATTGAGGATATGGTGCCGCACTTCGAGATTGTACCAAGTAGAAAGACACATCAGCTTCCAGTCCAGCAGCATTCACATTCGTGACTGTATGGTAGAAGTAGGTTGTTTAGTGGAAGGACATCTTAAGCCATAAACACGTAGGGGCAGTTTTATCAATGGTGTCTTACTCTTAGACAGTGTAAAGTTTGACCAGACAGTCTTACAATGCACCACATTTATTATAGTGTGGATAAATCTGTTAGGTACAGGTTAGAACTGTCTAGTCTAAGTTTGTACCACCTATCAGTTGGCTTACTTTTACGCCACATTCTAGTGCATTTTTTGGCACATTTAAGCCACGCCCCTTTACCTCCTGAAACCATGCCCCTTTTAGGCGGCAACACTCCCCCACCCCCACTTTGTCAGGCGAGGCACAGAAGCATCTGAAACTGTCTAAAACACGTAGTAAATGTGGAGAAAGCTTGTAAGACAATATGTTTGGCATAAATTGAGCCAGAATTCTGGTGCAACTGGCTTGATAAATCTGCCCCATAGAGTATGTCCACATCACACCTTGGTCAGGTTTCAAATGTTGGCCAAATTTTATAGAGAAAATGTCAATTCCAATGAACATGACTCTACAATAAGAATTAATGTGCAAAAAATAAATAACTTAAAAGCCTATAATAATCCAGTTTATCATTGCTGTTTTGACCTTGGATGGCCTCCATCACGAATAACCTGAATAGGTCCTGTAGAGCGAGATCAGTTAAGTGGTGAGCTTTATTTTCATATTTGACACATTTTTCACAGTTTATTAATTTGGTCTCATTGTACACTGTAACTGGTTGAGAACTTCACATCATTATTATTATTATTATTATTATTATTATTATTAGCATAATGCGCACATGCCAGTTGGACATGAACATCACATTACTCTCCAAAGCAATAAGTCATCTACATAATTTTTATATCAGTGCTTGAGAAGAAACAACCAGGCAGAGAGATCACTCAAAGGGATAGAGGGCAGATCGATGGTGGGCAGAGGCTTTGTCGATTTAGAAGGAGACTCTGTGGTGAAATTAGGACATTGGGAATTGGACCCTGCAGTAGGTCAGCCTCCTTCCATCCTTCTATGGCAGGAGACAGGCTGCAGGAGAAAACTCCTGCAATCTGTCTTCTTCCACAAGAGGAAGGAGAGAGGCAGGTGCATGAGGATGTGGGGAGCCAGGAGCCAGGCACCGGAGTGGGCAAGTACTTACCATTAACCTGACAGGACTGGTGACTTCTCTGAGCAGTGAGCACATCCTCAAAGGCAATATGTACTGCCTAGCTAGACCTTTACAGTTTAGCTGAGGAGTATGGTCTCCCCAGTGGCCCGGGGCAGCGTCCCATGACTCTACTCCTGCGCTGCTTGTATTTAATACCCCAGAGACTTTGGACTGCAGGAGGTTTCCTTGACCCCCATTTGTGGGACCCTCCCGCTCAATCCCGCAGGGTTGGTAAGTGTGATGTGGAGATATTTCTGGTCTCTGATTTGAAAAGTTCCCTCTCACCAGAACATAGTTATTCTTGGGCTGAGAGTATGGCTTGTTCCCCTAACAACTTTTGGGATATATATGACTGCAACTTCTTGAGCCACCTGGACTTTGGGGCTGCAGCAGTCAGAAGTCATTCTCATCTTGATCAGTGCAGTCATATTGTGCCAATAAATAGGAATCAGGGTTCCTTGATAGTAGACTGCTGCCTGAGCTTGCACCATATTACTGTACTGATAGTCTTATAATGTCAGAGAGCTGCACCACTAGACTCACAGTTCTAGGGGTTTATTCTTGACTGGTACAGGTTACATAAAGGAAACCCCTCACATACTATCTAGTCTGCGACAGCATGGAGCCGGAGGAGCTGAGCAAATTGATATAAAGTTTGGTGATACATGATTTACTAGAACTTGTAATATATTTATTTAAATCCATGCTTATTCTGGGTTAAGTAGGCCAGTAGGTGATGTTTTTAGTGATTGACAGCTATTTCTGTATGCAGACTCACACAAGGAAGGCTGTCAATCTCTTATAAGACCGCCCACTGGACTCTTTAACCCAGAAGAAGCAGAAATGTAAATAATTATATTACAGGTTCTACTCGATCATTTCTCAGAGCAACATATCAATCTGCTCCCCTTATCCTGCTTAATAATATGATGCTGGCAGATCAGCCACCATGTGCAATTGGACAGGTTTTTTTAAGTTATTTACATTTTTCAGAGGTTGCTAAGGGAGATTTCTTCACTGTGAATTTGCCTCTTTTAGAATCAGACATAGAGGAGATGGAATACATGTAGGGGGGGGGGGGGTAAGCTTTCCTCCTTCATCTTGTGAAGAAATTACTGAGTTGAAACAATATTTCTGATTATTAGTATCACCTACAAACAGCACAAAAGGAAGGGTATGTTCACATGGCACACTGGGGCGCTTACAGTACGTGCCACAGCACACCGTGTGTTTTGGAAGCATGCGCTTTCAAGGACAGGTGGGACTGGTCCCATTCAACTCTATTATCAGTGGCGTGTTGGCACAGCGAAGAAGTGACCTGTTACTTATCTCTCCAGGCGTACTATACGATTGTATTGTACATCGGGGAAAATAAGGCGTAATTCATAGCTCTCTCTGAGAGCGATGCATTATTGTAATTGCGCCACAATTATGCCGTGTGAACATATCCTGACTGTTAGGTTGGTTGTCCAACTAATTTGTTTATTTTATTTTTAAATGGGCTACAGCTGCCGTTTGAAAAAAAAAAATATTACACTCACCTCTCCTCGTACCTGGGATAGGCTTGAGCAGTCATATGCTATTAGCTGATATCACCCTTCAAAAATTAGTGCTCTCAACAGTGATGTCAGCCAATGGCGTGTGACCGCAACAGTGATGTCACTTTCAAAAGAAGACTGGAGGAAAACAGAAGACTGAAGGAAAACAGAAGACTGAGAGACTGAGGGTGGAGCAGCGCTGGATCTCAGGTGAGAGGGGAAAATGCAAGTTTTCTTATTTTAAAATGTCACCATTATATCCCATAAAGACGGCCGTGGTGGGCAGAAAATAAAAATAAAAACAACTAAAAAGCAAACATCTGAAATATATCACAAGGTCTGCAGAGAATAATCTATAACTATATAGAAGCATTAGCATTGCCTTATGTGAGATACTTTCTTTATATTTTGTTGTTTATATTTATTTCTTTATCATCAATCTCAATTGAGCTTCTCAATAATTTGTGTTCCTAGTATTGCGTTATATCTATGGTGTATTATAGTGACTGCACTATTTTGTTCACTTTTTGATAAAGTGTCTGCACTATTTGTGGCACTTTGTCCCATTGTTATCGTACTACCTTTGACACTTTATCAATTTTTGGTGATATTAGACTTTGCCGGGATTAGGTCTGTTATATTATTCTCTAAAGCCCTTGTAAGATATGTCAGCTGTTTGCTTTTTTAATTTTTTTTTTCTTTTCTGCTGTTTTTTATCCCTAATAAAGTTACATGCTTATATTTTTGTTTATTTTGTCTTGCGTCAATTTCTGTGTCCTCTTTTCTCTGGTTTGCTGCTAATATAAATTAGATAATGTGTAGCCCCGCAAGATGCAAATCACACTTGTCACTGAAACGACTTGCCACGCAGAGACAGATAGGTAAGCGCTTATTTCTATTCAATTGAAATGTGCCCCCTCAGTAAATATGTAGATATTGAGTAGTGTTGATCATTGCGTTGCTATCGAGATCGATCGAAATTCGATAGTCGGCCGCTATCGATAAGTTTTTACGATAGAGATCATCGATATATGAGCGATACCATTAAAGTCACTATGTAGTAGCAACAACACCATCATTATTATTACCCAAACAGGCTAGGAGGAAGCAGAAATTAACATCCACTAACAGTCAAAAGGATACGTGCTAACACTCATAAGGGCAACACCCTTAGAGGTTCTCGTAAAAGTCACAGAAACAAAGTCACAGACCATTTCACTATCCCTGTCTTGTACCACACCTGACCCTATAAACCTGTTCATCCACCCACAAATTAAAAAGAAGCCAGAAGGTCAGTATGATATTGAACCATCATGTTACTTGAACTGGACAATGAATATCCCTGTCCGCCTGGACACGCAGCATGAGCCCCAAACCTGCATGACCCGCACATTTTAAATAATGTGCCGGAAAAGGAGTCTTTCAATTCAACCACCATTTTAGTTGAACTGGACATTGACTATACCTGTCCGGGGCCACAGCATGACCCAGAGGCCGGAGTTACAGTGGTTGGCGTTGAAAGCCCAGGCTGGCGTTCCCGTCATCTAATTAACACGCATGGTTAAAAAGTCCCAGATGACGCAGCAACGAAAACTTGTGAGAGCCTTTCCTCTGTACTCAGTCAATACCTGTGGATAGCGCTGCCCCTCCGGTATGAGTGTGGACCAATGGAGCTTCACTTGGAAATACTGGTGGTTAACGCTCCTGTTACACCCAGGTGCCCTTTATCTTGGCATTCTTTTTCTCATTTTAACTCAACGTGCTGGAGGAAATGTCTCTTACTTTGTTCTCTGTATGGGCTCCATACTCATGTCCGTCTGAATTACCTACATCTGGTCAAGTTTTCCTGTACCTCCCTTGTACAATTCAGAGGAATTTGTTTTAACAGCTAATTTTGTACATGCAAAGTTTTTTAGTACTTTAATTCTAGAAAAACACATTTTTAAAATTAGGATGGAAATCCCACTCCATGTCTTTGTTTCTCTTTTTCATTGTATTAAATGGGTTGTCTCAATACAGGGATTGATAGCTCTATGTTAAAAAGAAAATCCACCCTTTGCCCCAAAAAAAAAAACAAAATGGTTTCCCCCCCCATTTTGCAATATGTAGTCCATTAGACAGTGTCCTACCTATTCCTGTTTATGACAGCAACCAACACCATGAGCCACTCTTGACAATTGTGTAAGAACAAATTCTGTTAGAAACAACATTATTAGAATAAGACCTGTAGTAATAGCTGCATGTCACAGCAAAATGAGGCCCCAAAAATTCAAAGCATGACCCTTGAGCCACTTTTGGTCAATTGTGAAGAACAAAATGTCAGTTTAGAAACAACTTTTTTTTTTAATAATAGTACCTGTATATTGCTGGCATTTCCAAAGCAGCATGACCCAAAAAAATTATAAAAATGCCTTCTCAGCCACTGATAAAAATTGTGAGAGAGAAATGCCACTTAGAAGCCACATTTCTGTTCCAAAGGAACCATAATCTTATTGAGCTGTAACTCACAGAAACATGACCCAAAAAAATTAAAAATATGAATTCTAAGACAATATTAAAAATTGTGAGGGAAAATGCCCACTTAGAAGATCACATTCATTCCAAAGGACCCATGATTATTGCTCTATCTCACCAACATGACCCAAAACCATTGACAATGCGAAAACTTGTTCTATAAGTACAAGTGAGTAAATGTGAATACGGTGTTGTCATTGAAACCTAGCTGTCTTTTACCAGTCCTCCTCGACAGCAAAACCAGCAAAAATCGAATCTGTTGGGAAAAGAGAATAAAAATTGCAGTAAGAAATGATCATTTATAAAAAAAGTTTTCAAGAGGACCAATTTCCTGTTTCAAAGGAATGTGAAGTAGAGAGACTGGCAACTAATCGGTGACCTCGCGAATTGGGCCACAACATAAACAGAGATCCATACGCCTGATCAACTGATGAAAGACAAACGATCCACATTATCAGTGGAAAGCCGGATGGACAGTTTGTCTTAATGGACTCCTCCAGCTGTGGGCTGAAGGTCCGCTCAGATAATGACGCTGGCTGCTGGGCAGTGACAACCACCTCTATGGCGTGGAACGACCAGCTCGGTGCCATCTTGCCATATTTGGTACCCAAGAAGTCTATTGGGTCCGGTACTCATGCAATAACATCGGTGTTGAGACATACGCATATAGGCGTGCAACATGATCTTAAGCTGATCTCTGTGTGTATGGATGTAGTGCCCTGCATTGCATGCGTTGGTGAGGTGTAAACAAAAGCATTGCATAGGCTCTACCCATTAGGGCTTCTGGCCACCTTGCCTGGCTGCAGGTCTGCTAGACGACCTACCTTGGTGCACTCCTACTGCTGTCGACGTGCGCTGATATAGGTTCCACCATGACATTTGGGGAAACGTGGAAGCAGACGCAACAGATGACTCCAGTTTAATCCAATCAGCATGGTCACCATTTCCTCTGCATCTTACTCTCTAATTTTGGTGGATGGGAAGGAAATGCTGAGTTTTGTTTTTGTACCGGGATCCAGGAGGTTGGCCACCCAGTAGACTGTTGTTCATTTTGATGGCCTTAAGCGAGGAATCATGTTAGGGGGAAATGGAGGATCCAAGCACTCATGTGAGGAGATGAGCCTTGATTTCCAAGCTCTGGGTCGAGGGGCACTAGCAATACTGATCTTTCTCATCTCCCCTCCGCCTCAAATTCGCGCCAACCTCTTTCCAAGGCAGGGACGTCGAGTAACGTTCGGTGTACTAGGATGGACCTCCTCCCTCCCCTCCTCTCACCTTCCCTGCTCAGCACAGCTTCAACACAGCCCTGACTTGCCTGAGATGATGTCATGCCCTGAGAGATGCTGATGTGCCACCTATTGCACTTAACAGCTCTTGGACCCTCTGTAAACACTCATCTAGACCTCAATGAAGGACCTGTAATAAATTGTGAAAACTGTCCGGCCTTAGTGATTGTGACAGAGAGAAAGGGCGGCCGTGTCCCGCATCCTGGTCCGTCTCCTCCCCGTCGCTGGCGGGAACCCTGTTTGTTTCTCAGAGTGTACCCCAACGATTCGTATACCAGAACTAAGGATCACCACAATGCTCATGCTGACAAGGACATTGCTCCGCACTGACCCATTTTGAGGCGTTCTTCATAAACTGGCAAGGATGGTGCAGAGCTCTTCTTCCACCTGCCTCCACTCACGGTGGTTCAACACCCCGAGTCCGTACCGCTGCTTGTCATTAGGCCATCGTGTCCACTTACTCGTACTGCGTAATGGCATTGCGCTGCTCCACAATCGCTGGAGCATTGGAGGTGGAATTCCGAGCGTGTTTGCCACGTCAACAATGAGACGGTATGACGTGGAGCCGAGCGACTCCTGCAACTCAGCCAGGCGCGGGACTAAGCAGGGTCGAACTGTGAATGCGACAGCCAGACACAGCTTCGAGCCTTCTTCGCAGGCAGTCCAGACACGGGTAGCTTCTTTAGAAATTTTCTGGAACGAAAGGTTCTCATAGACATGTGCCAGGCAAGGGATGATGCTCCAGCTACCGATCTTAAGGGCGGCCAGCAATTTCGCGGTCGTTATCGCGACACAGGCACCTTGCCTGGCACAAGAGTTTCTTGTATCACCCAGCCAGCGCTCGGTCATCTTGTGCTTAGAGCCGTCCACACTCTGCTGACCTGTGAGTGGACGTTCTCCAAGGCAGATTACTTTCAACACGGCCTGGTGTCCTCTGGGCACTTGATGCCACCATCAGAGGACCTTGGGGGAAAGAGCCCCTTGCACCAGATTCCCCCTGCGGTTTTATGAATGAGCGTGTGCCGGGCCTTTGAGAGCCACCGTCACCCCCAAGAACTATCCGACCCAGCTCACCCAGTGAGGCTTCACGAGAAATAGCGCCTTGGCCGTGCTTACTAGTCCCATGTGGTCGGTGGTGAGTTTGGACTTGTGTTCCGACACAGATGCAGACTACGCGCGTTGAAATTTTAGATGACCATGTGGCTGGCAAGGGCAGGGACGAGCTTTTTCCTTGGCAAAGAAAAGAGCCTGCTTCTGCAAATCCTGGTAATGGTGCAGAGCGAGGGCCATGACGTGTGCGAACCCATCTGTGTCCACCAGACGGAAAGGCAACATTTCCAAAGGCCAAAAGGCCTGTCAATGCGACATTCAGGCTTTTGGCTTTGGGATGGTTTTGGGTTAAAGTGTTTTCTATTCCTTCAGCTCACAAACCTTGGAAGACAGAAGGCAGGCTGCTATGACTGGGCCGCAGTTACGTCGTGCAGGTCTGTCAAACTGGCGGAAGGAGAAGGGGTAGTATGGGTCTGGTGAGTGCTGGTGGTACTCGGCGACGGTGGGAGGCTGAAGCGGGAGGCTGATTTCCCTATGCATGACTCTGAGAGACATGGGCAGCTGAGGAACCTTGTGGTGGCGGCGAGTGAGGAGCGGAGACAGATGGTGTGACAGTGTTGGAGGCAATCGTCGGTCCTGGGCACTTTTTGGCCAAGTGTTCCCTCCATTTCACTAACGCAAAGCATTCGCTGGCATGTGACTAGACATGTTGGTGGTGGTTAACCACTTAAGGTTCTTTCCTCTACTTATGCGTTTACGGCCAAAGGCGGCAGTATGACATCGCTGGTGAATCAGAGGCTAGCTCAAAGAAGGCCCAGGCTTGAGAGGTCCTGACCTTTTTGACAGGCGATAAGGCGAAGCACGCGGGTTTAGCGCTGACCGTCGGCTGGTGAATCATATCATCGGACTTCTGCGACCTAAGCCCTCCTCCCCTTTTTTGGGGCGGGGACCTCGTATTGACACTACCCCAATCGCCTCCTCCTCGTCCAATTGATGAAGCGCTCGCAAGCAAATTCTGCGAAAAGACCAGGATGGAATCCGCAATGTCGCATCATCATCATCATCAACACAGGTTACTTGGTCGTCCTGACTTTCTGCATCAGAGCTGCGGCTACCAGCAAGGGCACAGCAAGGCGTTGCCGACCGCCCGGATTTTTTTGCCGATTGACCGTCTTCCTTCACCATCCTCCTGATGGCATCATTAATATGGGCGTACAGAGAGCAGAGAAAAATCATCCTTTTTTGGCCTCTTGATCGTTTTAACATGCTTCTGACCCAACCCGCATTTTGTCACAAGAGGTCCTCAGACAATGGATTATCCACAGTGGTGGGTTACAAAGCGAGTTGACAATTGGGCTGCTTCATGTTGTACGAATGCTGATGATGCTGATGAACGACATTTGTGCCGTGACTGCATGGACGAGAGTAAGACTGCTAGATGCAGGTTCATTAACCACTGAATGGACAGTATTGGCGACGAGTGTTCGTTACTTAGATACACATGGCCCTGACCCAGCTGATACAGGCCTGAACGGTCCCTGCAACTGAGATCCGCTGGCATGCGTGTTGTCGCCAGCACTGGAATGAGCAACTTCTCACCTCGTGACCTCTAACCTCCATGTGCTACCCCCCTCTTTGCTCCTTACAAGCACCTGCACTTCGCACTACCATGTTTCTGAAAGTATAAAAATTGAGAAGTAATGGAATAGTTTTGGAAATCTCTGAATTAAAAGACGACAAATCACAGCTATTCTCATCCCTCTAATCAAAACAGTAATTGCTGATTCCAAATTTAACTGCAAGGTGTCTATCACAAATCTGGACCTGGCAAAGTCCAAATAAACACGTAATCTGTTATGTTTTGGTATAAATAAACGGTATTTTTTTTGCACCTTAAATTCACCTGTGGTGAATATAGAATTGCTGTTTTAAGATTTACGTAGATGCTTCCGCGTCAATGAACAGTCGTCTGGGTGCGCAAAAGTTCAAAAAACCACGTAACTGTTTATGTTTTCAGAATGATACACGGTAGTTTTGGCAACAAACAACCTGTGCTCGACTACAAGATTTGCTTGTTTGTAATTTAAGTGCAAGGTGGAGTATATCAACAGGTCACAGGTGTAATGGTAAAATTTAACACCTATCTGAATGTATACAGATAATGAAAAGTGGAGTTTTGCAGCTAACAAAGAAGACCGGCATTTTTACTAGAAAAGATGTTATCCCAATATAATTTCAGGCTGCCAAATTATCCAGTGAAATATTTCAATAGCAATAACTGTTAATAATAAATGATATTCGCCTACACATGTCAACACTAAGCTTGGTGAACTTTAATCCAGTGTTCTTATAGATAGAGCTATGTCAGTGTTCGCCCGCGAGGCCCCCCCCCCCCCCACCCCGCTCCCAACCGGCCGTGAATTACAGCAGTAAGATGCTGCTTTAGAGATTCTCTAGCTAACTACATAAAATGTTCAAATCTCAAATGCTAACTAAATTGGAAGGATCACAGAGCTAATAGTAGAGTTTTCTCCTGATGCACGAAAGTATACTAATTTCGCTGGATACTGTTTGCCACAGGCAGAAGCGCAGGTTCCTATCCCTATGAACGCTGAGAGACACTGAGGCTGAAACTTCGGGCGCAAGAAACGCTGTTCTATGTAAAACGAGTCCAATGTTGATTTTTCCAGCCCAATACGCAACCATACACATCCCAGTCATGACGTCGCACACAACATCCTCACCCTGCTCTTTCTGTAATCTCATTTGACTGCCGCGCCAAAATATACAAGAAGACTCCGAAAAAGGCGCGATCTTAATAGATGATGCTCAGGATTTTAACCTTATTATTATTTTTCTCTCTGAATAATGGAGGTCTGAGATCCCATGTGAGAGTGCCTGAATTGGCTTGATTGAGAGGAAAAGATAGGATAGACTGCCCGATTTTGAGACCACGATGAAAGCTCGTGGGCAGCTTAAACAGAGTTTCGATCAAGATATGTGAACCGGAGGAGTCTCAAAGTTTTTTTCATGTATGATAGATAGCTAAATATCGCACAGACACACCTGTTAGTGATTCCGACGTATCTATATATCTATCTAGGTGCCGCATTCTCTCCATATCCATCTTAAGTGAGTGCGCGTGCGCAGCGAGCCCATAGAAAGCTGTGTTGTACATGTAGATTTACAATGGTGTGCCGGCAGGCCCTGCCAGTGGCACCCAGGTTTGCATACCGTTTTTTCAAATTTTTTTGTTGTGCAGAAACAACGTTATTACTTGGTGCACTCTATACTATATTTAACCTATATGGGAAAGGAAGGGTGCTTCATTTACACACCTGGCTGTCCCCGCCCTACTCTCACAGGCTGTCATAAGAAGGGCCAGCATTTGCAGGTTGGGGGTTTTTTTATTTTTTCCAGCGTCTGAATAATGAGTCGGTGACCCAGTGAGAGGCCTGATTGGCTCGATTGAGAGGAAAGAATAGGATAGGACTGCCCGATTTGAGACCACGTTGAAAGGTTCCGGGGCAGCTTAAACAACTCTACAGATACCCACACACTAGACACACACACACACACTCACACGCACCCATCAAACCTCGGATCGAACGCTTCGCAAGTCTCAAAGTTTTCATGGTATGATAGAAATAAGCGTCCACCACACCACTCCCGTAATGCTTCTTTACGTATTGACGGATTTAGCTAAGAACGCGGTAGGGATTAGACCCTTTCATCTCTTCTCTCTCTCCTCTCCACTTGCCAAGCCCCTCGCATCGAAATCACACATGTAGCACGCGCGCACTTGCGGCGGTCCTGTGTGTGTTAACACTGTATAATTACAGGTGGTGACGAGCTGCCCTGCCCAGTGGCAACACAGGTTGCCATACTTTTTTCAGAGATGTTTTTGTGTGTCTAGAACAACGGTATACTTGGTGTACATTGATTTAACCATATATGGAAAGGAAGGGGCTTCCATTTTTGGGTTTCTGTCCCCTGCCCACGGGCCTCACATGGAGCTGTCATAAGAAGTGGGCCAGCTTTTAGCAGTTGGGGGACCACTTAAACCAACCAAAGCAAACTAACCTTCCCAATTTTTCACATTCTACCCCACCCTCATCTCTATACAAAGAAATATAGAACATGAGAAGGATTCGGTGACGCCTTAGAAGGCCTGATTGGACTCGATTGTAGAGCTTCGGCTAAAAAAGACATAGAATAGCTCACACCATAAGCCTGTAACACATTGAACTTATCTCTCTTCTGTAAGCACCTTCTCACACCATTAGATCTGCGATGCGTCTGCGAGTCTTGATTCATTAGGGTTTTAGTCTATGTTTCATTTAATAGATGATGCACAGATTTAAACTTCATTATCACATGATCTGGAAAAATTTCATCAACATAAAAACCTTGCCGATTTCAACTTTGTCGATAAAAATCGCTCAACACTAGTTATGGGGTATTGCTTATCAGTAGTTTTACATTAGTGCCTGTCTCCTTTGAGTTGTATTGTGGCTTTTCTGCCTAATGGTGTGAACTGATATCTATCCAAATGCAGTTTTTTGCTGGACATTGCCCCCCTAGTAGATGTGTGTGTGAGCATTTGTTCATTACTGAGCTGAGCACCTGTAAGGGCATGTCCCCACAGCACGGGTTTGCGGCTAGTTTTTGAGGCGGTTTGTGGTTTTGCAGACTGCCTGAAAAACCAGCCGAAAATGACACAAGCTGCTCCTACGGAAAACACCGACTGAGCAGGCCAGTCCCCACCATGCCAACTTTTCTCTTACCGCCTGCCGTAGAGGCACGTTACCGTCCTTTTCCCACCTATAAGAGCGGGCAGTCCAAAAAACAGCATTGAGAGCGAATCCACGACACATTCTCCATCCCCAGATTTCAGGACAGGTAATATTTGGCATTTCCACCCAAGAAAGCTAAGGAGCTGGGGGGGGGAGGGTCGCGGGCGAGGCCTTTTTCACTCTCCAGGCTCATCACACGAAAAGCTAGCTCTCCCCTGTCGCGCCATACGGGACGTTCCTCGAGCACAACAATCAACAACGGACCAATACTGTAAGATAAACCAAAAACCGACCAGTATTTGTCCATTGCCGTGGGGATGCGCCCTAAAAGTTTCTCCCAGGCAGCATTGAGGCTTATTGTCTCTTACTGGGAATGGTTTAGTGTAAACCCAATTGTGCTGAGAATATGACTTTGTGTTTGTGACCCCAACTTAAGGTTTATTTTTGGTTAAGGATAGGAAAAGGGATAGAAAAAAAAATTGGGTTCACACATTCTGAACCCTTACATTTTCCCATTTGTTTTTGAAACCATTGTCAAACTGAGCAGAACTTCCTATAGCAAAATTTCTTTGAGCACTTTTGGTCTTTAAATAAAAATTTCTTTTTCAAAGTTAATAATGAATTTTCATCTATGGCGTTCAATAAACTTTATTGAATGTTGCAAATTAAATTCAAATTAAAAAATAATTTTATAGATTGTACACAATTTGCTGAATTGGAAGGAATTTAACCATAAATTATAAAAAAGAAAAATGCCGTTATCAATACATACCATTAATCTGCATAGTAGTACAATGAACCACGCATCACATATACCAAAACAATCCTCACTTGCCATTATTATGTTGGACACTATGCTGTGCTCAAAGATGAACTTGATTCCTTCTAAAATGCTAAATATGTATTATATAAACTAAATACACAGTGACCGAGATAAGAAAAAGTATGCTGTACTTTGCCGTGTTTACACAACCTGGTCGTTAGCGTGTGTTAAAACCAGAAATTTATGTACACTCTATAAAAAGACACATCTAACATGAAACCAGAATAAACCTTCCCCATTTTTGGTCAATTAATTTTTTAAGGCATTTTTATTACTTTTTGCAATATCAAAAGTTTCCATACACTGGGATTACTCTGCCTTTATACAATTTGGGGCCGGCCATATGATAATGTCATGTCTTTGGAAGCTGCTGACAGGTTTATTGGCAACATCTGAGTTAATTAGAGACACAGCTGTGGATGTAATGTATAGCACACCAGAAACACACTGCTTCTGTGTGTAACATCATGGGAAAGTACAAAGAAATCAGCCAAGATATCAGGAAGAAAATTGTGGACTTGCACAAGTCTGGATCATCCTTGGGAGCAATTTTCAGATACCTGAAGGGGCCTCGTTCATCTGTACAAACGATACAAACGTACAAACAAGATGGGAATGTCCAGCCATCATACCCCCAGGAAGGAGATGGGTTCTGTGTCTCAGAGATGAATGTGCTTTGGTTTGACATGTGCATATCAACCAAAGAACAAAAGCAAAAAACCTTGTGAAGAAGTTGGCGTAAGCTGGTAAGATTTTCCACAGTGAAACGAGTACTGTATCAACATGGGCTGAAAGGCCAGGAAGAAGCCAATACTCCAAAAGAAACATAGAAAAGCCAGGTTAATGTTTGCAAATGCACAGGAACAAAGATCTACATTTTTGGAGACATGTCTGACGAAACTAAAATTGAAGTATTTGGCTATAATGACCATCGTTATGTTTGGAGGAGACAGGGAGAAGCTTAGAAGCCTAAAAACAACATCCCAACTGTGAAACACTGGGGGGGGTGGCAGCATCATGTTGGGGGGCTGTTTTGTTGCAGGAGGGACTGGTGCACTTCACAAAATAGATGGTATCATGATTAAAGAAGATTATAGTGCAATACTGAAGCAACATCTCTGGACATCAGTCAGGAAGTTAAAGCTTGGGCGGAAATGGGTCTTCCAAATGGACAATGACCCGAAGCTACTGCCAAACTGGTTACAAAGTGGCTTAAGAAGAACCAAGTCAATGTTTTGGAGTGGCCATCACAAAGCCCTGACCTCAATCCCATTGAAAATGTATGTGCAAAGCAGAAAAGGCCGGTGCGAGCAAGGAGACCCCCAAACACGGCTCAGTTACACCAGTTCTGTCAAGAGGAAAGGGCCAAAATTCCTACCAACTATTGTGAGAAGCTTGTGGAAGGATTCAGAACATTTGACCCAAGTCCTACAGTTTATGGACAATGCTACCAAATACTAAGGAAATGTATGGAAACTTTTGACTTTGCAGAAAGTAATAAAAATGCTTTAAAAAATTCTCTCTAATTTTGGTTCCTAATTGACATAAAACGGGGAAGGTTTATTGTGATTTCACATCAGGGAGTGAGAAAAACCTGCAGATGGGGCTTTTTATAGAGTGGATGGAAACTTCTGGTGTCAAATGTACGTGGGCTGATGAGTTGTAGTGACGTCACTAAGGCTTCCGTAGCCAAACAGCGAAAAACGACCTGTCATCTGCTTAAATATTCCCCCCAAATATGAAACCAGTGTGAAGACGGAACGTTGATTAATCTGTGAGCAGTTTACAGCCCCTCATCTAATATAACAGCAAAGAGATGGATATTGCATTCCTCTGGACACATGGCTTCTTCTTAAGTAATCTTCTGCAGATCTTACCTACAAACACCAGGCCAGTTGGCTTCTGCAGGGTCCCTGCTGTACTCACCCTGGGACTTCTGGCAGGTAAGGAATAATTATTCCAAAAATCCACAGCAGATTGTGGCACAAATTTTTTCAGAATGTGGATGACGGCGCTCAGTCCAAGGATGAGAAGATCCGTGTCATATATAGAGTTAAACTACTTCATTTTATTATAACAAAAAAAAGAGTACAGGTTTCTTATAGGATCTCCTCGTGCTTTATCAGATTGACAGGATGTTTTAAAGGGGTTTTCTCACTACAATGATTAACATTTAAGATGAAGGAAAAAGTGAATAAAGACTGTTACTAATACATTGTGGTGTCGAACTTGCTTTGTTCAGGAGCCATAGAAGATTTTATCTATTGTTAGTGTACACAAGTTTATCTGGGTTACCAATCACCAATCTGCGCTCTCTCTCATCATATTGCTCCACAAACTGCCTTCTGACCCTTGTGAGTCATTCCCTGCTGAGCCTTATCTTTACCTTATATTAGTACATTCAACTTCTAGACACTCAGAAAACTGAGTAGTTACTTTGACAGTGCAAGAGATCTTATCCCCAACAAGATTACAGATACAGGTATCCTTTTCAGTCTTCACAACACTTGTACCTTTGTTTATTGAAACTACTTAGATATAATATGCAGGTTACCATAGAAACCTGTGTGAACCCATAAAATCTCTCTTATCTCATGACTGAAGTAAAATTGGTCTATGGACCAATGATTTAAAAAAAGTCTTCATTCCCTTTGTGTTGACAGTTAAACTTTGTATTGAGAAAACCCCTTTAATGGCAATTTTAAATCCTTGGAGCTCTGTAGCCTTGTGCGCTAAAGATCATAAATCTTCAGCATTCATATCACTGTGATAGGAATAGCTAGAAATAGCAAAGCCTAACCAGGAAGTGTAAGTCTGAAGCT
Organism: Phyllomedusa bahiana; assembly: GCA_025379985.1. Taxonomy (NCBI): domain Eukaryota; kingdom Metazoa; phylum Chordata; class Amphibia; order Anura; family Hylidae; genus Phyllomedusa; species Phyllomedusa bahiana. Next base: position 20,519 of record JAODAL010014964.1, on the reverse strand, counting down.
GGTTGGGGCTCTGTGAAAAAGCATGATGCGACAACTACTTAAAGGACAACTTGTTTCTAGCCCTAATCCTTACCCTAATTCTAAGGTGAGTTTAAGGTTACTATTTCTTACCAACTTTTAGGGTTAATTCACTATTCCCCAAAGCTGCTGATTCCTCCTCCTTCTTGGTGCAGCCTAACTCCTGGTCCAACAACATTTTATTGCTCTTCAGTTGATTTCCCTAACAAAAGTGACAACTTGCTTGAAGCTATAAGGTGACATTGAATGAGAATTAAGGCCACATAAGGAGTGAGAAAAGACCTGGAAAATGGTAAATTAACCCGTAAAGCCATTAAAATCCTAATCCTAAAACCCATTTTCACCCAGTAAGGGTTATTGATTAGGTACATTTTTTGGTCATTTTGGTGATTCAGTTTGTGCTGACATTAATCAAATAGCTTGGATTCAGGTCAAATTTAAAATTCTGGTCAAATTTGACATTGACTCAAATGTTACACTATTAGGTAGAAACAACTTCAAATTAGTGTATAACAGCTATTATATACTGTATAATGCTGAACATCTATGAATAGAAAGCTACAGGGGTGTCAGGAAATTATCATTTAACCATCTGAAAATCATAGTATTCTGACCTTAACTGTATAAGGCTATATGGGGCAGTTTCTTTGTGAAGGTTTGTGGGCCCTAATCATGCTCATGCCACATTGGACACATAATAACTCCAGAATTTACAATGACTACAGAGAACAATATATTATGGATGAGGCTCTATTCACAGCACGTTTTGTGGCTCCATCACCGTCATTCATGGTTAACCATGCCTTTATGTTTGGCACATAAAACGTATATGATCTTGAGAGTTTTTATAGTTTTCTCTATGGAACCCTGTGGTCCGGCCACAGTTTACATCAGAAAAAACCTTTATCATGGCTTCAATGAAGCCACAAATTGAAATGTGAATGGAGCCCAACTGACTCTCCCAGGGCTCTTCTGTCTGGTACCTATTGGTAAATTTGACAAGTCAAGCAATTGATAACTATTAGTAATTTGTAAATTTTTTGCCCTTTATCCTTGATTGATACAAGCCAATTACAGCTGCCTTGATATCTGTATTTCTCAAACAGTATATTACAGGGTTCAACAGGGGGGTGACAACAGTGTTAAGGAGAGACAGCAATTTGTTCTCCTTTGATGGCTGACGATTGGAAGAAGATAAATACACAGCGGTTAGAGATCCATAGTATGTGCAGACAACAGTGAGGTGAGAACTACAGGTATAGAAGGCCTTGTGCCTACCTGAGGAGGATGAAATCCTCAGGATGGTGAGAAATATATAGCAATAAGTGATAACAATTACAAAAAATGGAGGTGGGACTAATACACTGGAAGACAGGGTCGCTAATAGCTTTATGGTGGAAGTATCTGAACAAGACAAATTTAGAATTGGAGCAAAGTCACAAAAGTAATGGTCAATGATATTAGAGCCGCAAAAATTCAGCAAGGTCAACTGTTCGGTAGTAAAAAGTGTCATCATGTGCACCAAAAGCCAACTAGATATGGCGAGCTGATACTGTAGCCTTGGCTTCATAAGATGAGAGTAGTGCAATGGGTTGCAAATAGCTAGATACCGGTCATAGGACATCACTGTCAGAAGAAGGCACTCTGTACTTGTGGTGCCCCCAAATATCTGGAACTGGGTAAGACAACCTGTCACAGACATGAATCCACCGTTTTTCCAGATAGTGTACAATAAATTCGGGATGATGTTGACAGTGAATAAAATATCTGAGAACGATAAATGACATAGGAAGAAATACATTGGGGAATGCAGACGGTGGCAGGTTATCACAAGAGCAATGATGAGAGTGTTCATAATTAAGGTTAATACGTGGATTAGAAAGAAAAGTAGAAAAACTCCAACCTTACTGGATGGAAGATCTGAAAATCCAAGAAGTAAGAATCTAATGGTGGAGTTACCTGAATCCATCACTTATGTCAGAATCAATTAGTCAATTTATATTGCTTTATAGCAGGATTAGTAGATGAAGATACCCAACAGTGCAAGGTGCCAAGATCACCTCTAGTCTAACACTTGTACTTGTTTTTAAAGAACTCATCCAAATAGATTGAAAAAGTGGACAGTCCAAATTTAAAAGCCAGAAAGAGAAAGATTTGCTTCAATGAGGATGTTTTAAATCTATAACTTTATATGAGAGGAAATTAAGACAAATTGATATAAAAGATCCAAAAATGAGCACATAGAGGTATATAGAAATGGATCAAGTGGTGAAGAATATGTCCAATCTACAATCAATATATGTGTCCATGAGGAAGACAGAAAAATCACTTTATTATGACCAACAAACAGAGTGGATTGACTAAAGGCAGATCATGCCACTCGCATCTCATTGATTTATTTGACTATGACACAAAAGTGTTGGATAGAGGTGTTGCTTTGGATATCTCCTGTCTCGATTTCGGCAAAGCCTTTGATACAGTTAGACATGAAAAAGCTCATAGTTTATTGAAACTTGGACTTAATCCTGGGAGAGTTAGTGGATTATGATGGACATTGGACACAAGGATCTATTTTCTGTACTATTTTTCTATGTAACAGTTCAGAAGGTAAGTTTACCTGTAAGAAAGTGATGTAAGAAATGGGTCAAGAGGTAAGGTTTACCTGTAGGTAAGGGAAATAGAAAAAGGGTTAGTAGGTAGTTGTTCTTGTAGTTAAATGACATAGGAGAAGTTTCAGAAGGTAGGTTTACCTATAGTTATGTAAAGTAGGAGATGGCTCAGTAGGTAATATATGTCTTTAGGTAAGTGACATAGAAGAAGACTAAGAAGGTGATAGTACAGTGATATAGGAGATGGTTCAGTAGGTAAGATTTCCCTGTATATAAATGACATAGGAGAGGGTGTGGTAGGTCGGTTTACCTGTAATCCAGTGAGGTAGACAATAGTTCGCTAAGTAAGTTTTCCCTTTAAGTGACATAGGAGACAGTATATTAGGTAGGTGTACCTGTAGTTAGGTGATGTAGGAGATTGTTCAGTAGTTAAGGTTTGCCTGTTTGCTGATGGAACAATACTGTGTAGTAGAGATGATCCTCTGGAAGTTGTCTTTAACAAGGAGAATGATTTAGCGTTATTGAGACAAATGGTCTCAACAATAGAAAATGCAGTTCAATGTTTACAAATGTAAAATGAGAAGAAATTCTGTTAGGGCTTGTCCCCACGGCACAGGTTTTCAGCCGGATTTACAGATGGTTTTCGGTTTTGAAAGCCATCTGTAAACCTTCTGTCAACCTTTTACATGGACCTTAATGGAAAATCCATGCAAGAGTCCCCACTGCACGAATCTTTCGCCGGGTGTTTTTTTACAGCACTGGCGGTCCGAAAAACATATAACATGTTCATTCCTCTGCCCGGTTTTCGGGCGGAACATAAACATGTGGGTGCAAAGGGGGAGGCTTGAATCCACAAACCGTGGACAAAAGCTGTCCCCCTGCATGCCAAAAACAGACCAAATGCCAGTCGGGATTTCCCAACCAGTATTTGTCCTGTGCCGTGTAATCTTGTTCTTAAGGTATCGGAATGTCAGAAGGGACGGATTTAGAGATTTTTATTTTTGACAGATTTAAAACCATTTACCAGTTTGGCCAGGCATTAAGGAAAGCAAGTCCAAAGCTTGTCTGCCTAGGAAGAGGCATACCCAGAAGTAAGAGGAAGATTGTGACCCCCAACCCTCTTAAAGCCTTTGTAGTAAAGAGATCTAGTGAGACCACACCTGGATACTGGAGTCAAAAAGAAACTTTGAGAGAACAGGATAAGTCCAATGAGAGTCTACTTTCCTTTGCATAAAACTTTTCAAAACTGAATTTTCATAGCCTTGAGTAGTGTTCAGCGATTGCGTTGGCTATCGAGATCGATCGATAGTCGATAGTCGGCCGCTATCAATAAGGTTTTTCGATAGTGAGCATCGATTATGCGCGATGACCATTAAAGTCTATGGGAGAGGAACAACACCTTCATTATTACACCCAAACAAGGCTGGAGAAGCTGAAATTAACATCCACAACAGTCAAATGGATACGTGCTACATCTTAGGCAACACACTTAGGTTATAAAAGTCACAGAACCTTTCAATTCACCTGTGGTGAATATAGAATTGCTGTTTTAAGATTTATGTGGATGCTGCGTCAATGAACAATGCTGGGTGTGCAAAAGTCAAAAAACACGTAACTGTTATGTTTTCGTATGATGCACGGTATTTTTGGCAACAAACAACCTGTGCTGACTACAAGATTGCTGGATTGTAATTTAACTGCAAGGTGGATATATCAACACAGATGGAATGGGTAAAATTGAAAATGAACACCTATCTGAAATGTATACTGATAATAAAAGTGGAGTTTTGCAGCTAACAAAGAGACCTGCAGTTACTAGAAATGTATGTGTATCCAATATAAGTTCAGGCTGCCCAATATCCAGGAAATATTTCAATAGCAAACTGTTAATAATAAAGATATTCCACTACAATGTCTACACTAAGTCTTGGTGAACTTTATCCAGTGTTCTTTATAGATAGAGCTTGTCTGTGTTCGCCCACGCCATCCCCCCCCCCCCCCCCCCCCACCGTCGTGAATTTACAGCGGTAGATGCTGCTTTAAAATTCTCTAGCTAACTACATAAAATCTTCAAATCTCTAATATAACTAAATTGTAAGGATCACAGCTAATAATAGATGTTTCTCTGTGCAGAAATAGACTAAATTCGCTTAGCTGTTTGCCACAGGCAGAGCGGCAGGTCCTATCCCTATGAGACGCTGAGAGACACTGAGGCTGAAAACAGGAAACGCTGTTCTATGTAAAACGAGGTCATGTGATTTTTTCCAGCCAATTGCAACCATACACATCCCAGTCATGACGTCGCACACACATCTCACCATGCTCTATTCTGTAATCTGATTTGCTGGCCGCCAAAATTACAGGAAGCGCCGAAAAAGGCGCGATCTTAATAGATGATGCTCAGATTTTAACCTTAATTATCGCATGATCTGGAAATTTCGATCACCAAATTGCCGATTTCAACTTTGTCGATAAAAATCGCTCAACACTAGCCTTGAGGAAATTAAGAAAAAGGGAGACATGATAACAATCTATACATGTTACAGGAGGAAATTAGAAAAAGGGGACATGATGAAAGCATTGGGATATATTAGAGGATGGAAGAACAGGAAGAGGGACATGATGAAAGCATCTAGATACAGTATATCAGAGACTGGAAGAAAGTAAAGTGGGATTTGATGGAAAGTTTTACATATGTTACAGTGGAAAGAAGAGAAAGAGGGACATGAAGGAAACATTTACATATGTTTCAAGAGGAAAGAGGAAAAGGAGCCGACATGATGGAAACCTTTACGTATGACACAGGAGAGAAGAAAGAAAAGTGAAATATGATGGACATTTGGATATATATTACAGTAGGGAAGAAAGTAAAGTGGGATTTGACGGAAAACTTTTTGGATGTTGCAGGTTTAAATAAGGTCCAGTAGTGAAATGTTTTTATAAAGAAACTGAGCACAAGAACAAGAGATAACAATATAAGAGTGTTTAATGGGAAGAGCCGACTAAAGAGTAGAAGATGCTTAGAGCAACATTCCAGCAGATGTGGTTGTAAAATCTAAAGTAAGAGGTTGCCAACTGCCTCGGATACACACACTAGCCTAACATTACAATGGAAAAGAAATACTAGGGCGGACTACGTAGACCAGAGGTCACCTTCTGACAGCAGAACTTTTCTACATGTTCCTATAAAATGCTCTGGCTTTAGTTCCCTTTAACTTACCTTTTTTCTTTTTTTTATTTAATGTTATAAGAAGTTAATGGTGGCTCAATCGCAGCCTCAGAATCTTTTTACCATGCAACTTTAATTGAGAGATGATGCATGCTGCTCTGCCACACAAATGACTAATTATTAAAATTGTCTCCCCTGTAATGTAGAAATATTTAGTTTTAGGGGATCTTGATGATAAGTTTTTTCCCATTGAGCTTAATCCCATATAGCAATACATTTTTATTTACTAAAATGCATATTCACTGATGTTCAGGAGTAATTGGGGGCATGTCAAATCTATCCATTATCCTAAGCAATACATTTATACACTATTTAATGGATTTTTTTTAGCATTTTACTACATACTAGTATCTTTCTTTAAGCTTCTTTTTATGTTTCTTGTCTTAATACAAATATTGTCAACATTAAAGTGGAAAAGATAGTGCAACCAAAATAAATAGTATCAATAGATTTAAATAAAAAAAAAACAAAAAAAAAAATCTTATCATTTTAGTCTAGAATGTAAAAAACATCATGCAAATATCTATAGCAGGAATGGGGGTATATTCTAACTGTGCACTGACAAATAAATAATTTTAATGGTCACTCACATCATTTTGAAAGTTTTTTTCAAAAAAATACATTTTATTGACATCTATTTTGCTTGCTTTATTTGCATAGAAATGTAATCACCATCAAAAGTTGATGCAGTTTAACAATTGGTTAAAAGTCTCATAATAATAATAATAATAATAATAATAATAATAATAATAAATTATTATTACCTATTAATCATAGCACCAACGAAGCCTGTGCCACTGTACTATACAAAAAACAATCAACAGTAACAAATTTCAGAAGGACTCCTCAAATGGCAAAATAATAGACAAAATATAAATACCTGAGTTAATTTCCATGTTGGGTTCAAACATTTGAGAAATCACAAAAGCTTAAAATTTTCATAAGATGTTACTTAAGATGCAAAAACAAAGCAATGACAGTCGTTCCCTACTGTGCAGATAAGAATGATTCATTATACTACACGGTATATTTATATGTTCAAACTAATGGGACTGATGCGTCGCTGTGAATTGAGGCAAGAGCTCTGGGGATGAGTAGAGAAAGCAGAGGAATAAACACATTAACATGATACAATGTTTACCCTCAGGGATGTTTATTAAATCTACTTCAGGATTTTTTTCTCTAGAAATTTCTTTGCCTTGTGAATTGTCTGTATTTGGTCCCGAAAGCACTAAACCATAACACTGCTGGGTTAGTAAACCTCATATCATTGTAGGGTTTATCAATTTATGTAGAGAAGATTACATAACCTGAGATCATGCTGCATGGATTCGGGTCTAGAGAACTTGTCCAAACAGAAAATTTGGAACAAGCAATCAGCAGCCTGTGAAAGAAAATGGTAACCTTCCAACCCATAAATCCAAAATATCCTATGTATACAAAACCACTGAGGAATGAGGTAAATACAAGAATACAAATACCTATTGGAACATTCCTCTAAAACATAACTTTTAATAATAATACCATATAAAACAACGTAAATAATCAATAATCCAACCAAAAGACATGAAACAGAAGGTATAGAAAAGTGCCCAGGGAGTATATAGTGATGAATACCTAAACTGTCCCTGACAAAACACCTACTGCTATCCCTCAAAAGGGAACCCGCCCCAAAAAGGGCGACCCAACATATTGTCCTCTGTATGTCCCTATTTATCCCTTAGCAACTCATGTATAGGAAACATATAGTGAAAAGGTAATAGATTTGTAAACAACACACTTACATATGTATAATGTCATAAGCTGACAAATGGATAACACAAAGTTCATGTAATAATCCCCAGATGCAGCATTTCGTCCCACTCTCAGGGACTCCTCAATGGGGTAAAACGAAATCAAACAGCTGAAACACAATGTTTTGTATTAGATACAGGATAAGTACATAATACCTTTCTAGAAGATTAGGTCATCTCTTCAGGCTAGTGTGCCCTCAGTCATCAGGCTAATGTGCCCTCAGACCAGAGATACGGAAAGAGTTAGTGTACTTCACGGTGGGCAGCCAGTCACAATTCCCACTATGACCTAATCTTGATTATTGATTATCTATGTTGTTTTATATGGTATTATTATTAAAAGTTATGTTTTAGAAGAATGGTCCAATAGGTATTTGTAACCTTCCAACCCAACCCAATCCCAAATTGAAAGCAACCAATCAGCAGTCTGAGAAGAGAAAGAAACTGTGTCGTACATTTCCTTTTAAGGGCCGGTTCACACGGCTTACTCAAGCCGTAATTGTGAGACGGATTCCGCCCGCAATGCGGCTTGAATAAAGGGCGGGGCGGGGGTGCTGCCCGCTGACCCCATAGACTTGCATTATCCACGGTGTGTATTCCGCCGGGATAATGTGCATGTCAATTTCTCCCCGCCCGGCGGAGTCACTGAGCGGGTAGGAGAGACGGAATCCACAGTTCTCTGTGAGAACTGTGGATTACCGTAATGGCTGGGACGGATTCCAGCCATATTGCAGCACAGTACGGTATGCAATACGGGTGAAATCCATCCCAAAAGAAGCCGTGTGAACGGCCCTTAACTGTGTGATGAGCAAGTTTCCAATTTGACTCTAATTTTTCCTGTAGGCTGATGAATGGTTGTCAAGAAATTCGGTTTGGCCGAACTCTTCTGAACTGAATCCAAATCCTAACAGTATTCATGACCTCAGGTTATGTAATCCTCTATGTGTAAACTGATAAACTTTATTAGAATCTGAGGTTTACAAATTATGCAGTTATATTTTTTAGTGCTTAAAGGACAACGTATATCGATTTGGATGTATGATGTAATTGAGCCCATGAATTGACAAAGTTGAAATCGGCACGGTTTTTAGGTTGATCGGAAATTTCCGATCACGCAATATTTTAGGTGAGAATCTGCACATAATCTATTACTATCACACCATTTTCGGAGCTTCCTGTCATTTTGGCGTATAGATCAGGGTGAGCTGGGTGTGCAACGTCATGACTGTGATGTATGTGGTTGTCATTGGCTGGAAAAATCACATGATCTCGTTTTGTATAGAACAGCCCTTCCTGTTCAGCATCAGTGTGTCAGTGTGTCTCATTAGAGAAGGACGTGTGCTAGATCTCTCTCAATACAGCTCAGCTCAGAGACACAGTTCTCTTTATTCATACAGACAACTATGCTTTTATCTGTGAACATTAGAACATGGGTAGATTAGAGAATGTCAGCTCTTAGTTAGTTAGACAGAGACTTTTTAAGAAGCATCTAGCGCTGTACAGCCATGGGGATGGGGAGAGGGGGGGGGGGGCGAACACCGGCAGGCAGGCAGGCAGGCTTTTGAAAAGAAAGTGTATATTGTGCAGCCCAGACTCTGCTTTGAATCTGCATTGAAATGGCTTTTTGTTACCAGTTTTTGGCCAGCACACCTCACACCTGAGGTGAAATAGTACCTTTTATTTTGTGCAGCCCAGTTTTGTTCAAAGACCCACCTTGTACTTACATTAGAATATAGAAACTTTCTAGTAACTGCTGTTGTATTTCATAGGTGCAATACTACCTTTTATTATCCGTATACATTTTAATTAGGTGTTTTTCACTTTGGCGCAGCCCATTTTTGTTCAAAGACCCATCTTGTACTTATATTAGGATACAGAAATTTGCTAGTAATTGCAGGTGTATTTCATAGGTGCAAAACCCACCTTTTATTATCCGTATACATTTTAATTAGGTGTTTTTCACTTTGGCGCAGCCCATTTTTGTTCAAAGACCCATCTTGTACTTATATTAGGATACAGAAATTTGCTAGTAATTGCAGGTGTATTTCATAGGTGCAAAACCCACCTTTTATTATCCGTATAACATTTAAATAGCTGTGCTGCACTTTGGTTCGACCAAGTTTTGTTCTTAGAGCCACCTTCTACTTATATTTTGTTACAGAAATTTTGCAGTTACTGTTGGTGTATTTCATTGGTGCAAAAACCACCGCTTGTTATCCGTATAACTTCTAAAAAGCTGTATTGAACTTGGTGCGGCCTTAGTTTTATTCAAATAGCCACGTTGTACGACAATTCTGATTTTCTAGCAACTGTTCTCGTTTGTCATTGCTGCAAAAAATGCAATTTCTCATCCGTGTAACTTCTGAATAGTTTTATTGCGCTCGGTGAATCTCAGTTTGGCGCAGATAGCGCACTTGTATGATAGTTTGTTTAAAACTATCAATTCCTAGTCCTACTGGGCAGTTGTAAATCCCTGGGACTGAAGGAAGAACACTGTTGATTTTGTTTTACGGTTCTTCGACCAGACCGCATTTCACAGGTATTCGCTAGAAACATTTCAGTTTCTAATCCTAGTTGGCTGTAGTAAATTAGAGGGATTTAAGAATAGCTGTGATTTGCCGTCTTTCAATAAGAGACTGTCAAAAACTCTTCCATACCTTCTTAAATTTTTATCTTTCTGAACATGGAGCGAAATGCAGGTGGTAAGCGAGCAAAGAGGGGTGTAGGACATGGAGGCAGATGTATGAGAGAAGGTGTTCCTTCCAGTGCTGGCGACAACACGCAAGCTAGCGGATCTTCGGTTGCAGGACCGTCAGGCCTGTCATCACTGGATCAGGGCCCTGTGAATCTCAGGAACGAACAACGTCGCCAATCTGTTCTTCAGTGGTTAATGCAACCTGCATCCAGCAGACTTACCTCCTCGTCCTCCCAGTCACGGCCACAAAGGTCGTCATCAGCATCGTCAGCATCCGTCCAACATGAAGTGAGGGCAGCCCAAATGTCAACTCGTGTACCCACCAAATGTCAACTCGTGTGACAAAATGCGGTTGGGGTCAGAAGGCATGTTAAAAGATCAAGAGGCCAAAGAGGATGATTTTGTCTGCTCTGACGCCAAATTGCTGATGCCATCAGAGGAGGAGAAGGAAGCCGTCAATCGGCAAAAATCCCGGGCGGTCGGCAATGCCTTGCAGTGCCTCTTGCTTGTAGCCCGCAGCTCCTGGATGCAGAATGTCAGGACAACGAAATCACCTGTGTTGATGATGACGACATTGCGGATCCAACGTGCTTTTTTCAGCAGAATTTGCTTGCGAGCGCTTTATCACTGGACGATGAGGAAGACGATGGGGTAGTGTCAGTACGGGTCCCGCCTCAAAAAAGGGAGAGGGCGGTCGCACAAGTCCGCTGAGATGATTCCGCCAGCCACGATCAGCGGAAACACCGCTCCTCGCTTATCGCCGTCGAAAAAGTCCAGGACCTCTCAAGCCTGGGCTTTCTTTGAGCAAGCCTCTGATTCACCCAGTAATGTCATATGCCGCCTTTGCCATAAACGTATCAGTAGGGGCAACAATCTTATGTGTTTAACCACCACCAACATGTCTAGTCACATGCAGCGAATGCATGAGTTGAAATGGAGGGAACACTTGGCCAAAAAAGGCCGCATCGATGCCGGGCTTCCAACCACTGTCACACCCTCTGTCTCCGCCTCCTCCGCCACCACCAAGCATTCCTCAGCTGCCCATGTCTCTCAGAGTCATGATAAAGGATCAACCTCCGCTTCAGCCTCCACCGTCGGCCGAGTACCACCAGCACCACCAGAGACCCATCCTACCCCTTCTCCTTCCACCAGTTTGACGACCTGCACACCGTACAGCAGCCAGTCTAGCAGCCAGCCTTCTGTCTACCAGGTTTGGGAGCAGAAGAAACACTTTAACCCAAACCATCCCAAAGCCAAAAGCCTGAATGTCGGCATTGCCAGGCTTTTGGCCTTGGAAATGTTGCCTTTCCGTCTGGTGGACACAGATGGGTTCCGTCACATCATGGCCCTTGCCTGCCCCCAATACCAGATGCCGAGCAGGAATTTCTTTGACAGAAAAGCTGGCCCTGCCTTGGCCAGCCACGTGTCATCTAAAATTTCAAGCGCGTTGTCTGCATCTGTGTCTGGCAAAGTCCATCTGACCATCGACACTGAGCTGGGTGGATGTCTCTGGTGGTAACGGTGGCTCTCAGGTTCGGCGCACGCTCTTCAAAACTGCAGGGATGGTGCAGGGTTCTTTCCCCCAAGGTCCTCTGGTGGCATCATGTTCCCAGAGAAACCAGGCCGTGTTGAAATTAATCTGTCTTGGAGACAGGGTCAGCCGGGACAACTGTACGGGATGGCTGGAGTGTTAGGAGGCCAGTAATGGTTGCAACAAGATGTAGGACTGGCATAGTGGTGAAGAAGAGGGGCGTGGCCAACAGAAAGGGCGCCAAGAGTTTCCCGCCAAAGAGAAGCCAGTAGGAGCAGAGAGCTAAGAGTCTCTTCACCATGGCTTTCTTTGCCTTCTAGCCTCTGGCCTACCCCTTTCCCCAGCCTCTGGCAACTCTCGGTCCAGCCACACATCAGGCCCACTCTGCAGATTACTCACTGTGATGCTCTCTTGCAGTCCCCTCTGCTTGGCCAAATGTCTCTTAACTATTTCAACACCACCATCCCGTACACACTTGGCTCCATTCCCACGATTCTTTAGATTTCAGAGGCACGCCTGCGGGTGAGGAGACTCCCTCTCCCACCACACATATCTGTGTCTTTACCTCTCACTTCCGCAATCCTGCATCCAGACTATCCCTTGCACGTCCATCTCACCATTATTAGCTGCCTTCAACCTAATGACGCTGGCATCTTTTGGCTCCATCATGTGCCCAATGTTTCTCTGTAACACATACAGGGAAGATAGTGTGGGTGCTGGTGCATGCGGTTCGATATACCCAAGAAAGGTAATCATGGTGTACCATGGAGGATGGGTGTGATGTTTGTGTACTGCATCAGCGTTTAATAAATAAGTGTTCACAACTTGTTTATAAAAAGAACTCCTGGTCTCCTTCACCCTTCCGTCTGCCACCGGAGGCTAATACCAAGCTCACTCCTTCTCTCGGAATCTGTACTGTTCTTTCTGCTATCCGCTGTCACTCCTGTGCTGTCCCGGGTCAACGTCCCACTTTGTCCCCAAACAGGTAAGAGAAACAATTCCATGTAAGCTGAATCACAGCTCACCTTAGTGAGCTGTACTAAGAATGGTACAGCTCAAGTGTTCACGTGTTAATTACAATGGAAGGAGCTCCAGCGTCTCGCACAAACTCCACAGTACAGAAAGCAGCCCGCAGCACCTTGCAGCATGTAGTCCAGGAAGACTCCGGAGGTAGGAGAAATGAAGGGAAATTCACACAATGAATTGTGCAAAAACAGAAAGGTCCGCTCTGGCGCTAAAACTGTTAAAATAATTATATTCAAACCAACTCTCATTCAAAGTTGGTTTATTATATGAAAAATAAAAATTAAACATGCAAAAATGCAACGCGTTTCCCAGACAGCTCGTCTGCTTCATCAGGCATATAAAACAGGAACATACAATGACCATTTGAATAGTAAGTAGTGGAAACGAATGTCACTCTTGACACAGCCTCCTCCTAATTGCGAAGACAAAGATTCCATTATTAACAATGTTAAAACACATGGGTAAAATAAATAAATAATACATTATAATACCAGTATATCATTAAATATATACTCTCTAAAAAAACACATGAAGATATACATACATATATATAAAATATATATATATATATATATATATATATATATATATATATATATATATATATATATATATATATAATATATATATATATATAAAGCGAGCGTGATGTAAATAACAAAAAACCCTGTATATTTTAGTCTATAGTTTCTTGTTTTTCATTAAGACCAGAGGGGTTGAAAGTATTTAACTTGTAGATCCAATAAACCTCACACATGGCTAATCTTTTATGATAGTCCTGGGTACTGGAATAAATGGCTTTGATAGGTTGAACTGTAAATACCGGTTCTACTCCTACTTGTTTATCCGCAAAATGCTGAGGTAAGCTATGAATCAATTTATTATGTCAGACTTTAAAGCGCTGGTTTATTAGGCATCTAGACAATTTCAACGTGGTTTTCCCTATATACTGGATACCACACATACATGTTAGAAGGCATATGACAAAAGATAATGCACAGGTGAGATGGGACTTGATAGTAAAAATTTCACCAGTGCTGAAGGATTTAAATTCCCCAGCACTGATGAACATAGGGCAACATTTACATGAAAAGTGGTTACAAGTAAAAGAACCTAATTCAAGAGATTACCCATCCGCTAAACCTTCATATTTTGTATTTCTATAACAGTGCTGTTTTAATTTAGAGGGAGCAATTTTATTTTTAATGGTAGCCGTCCTTCAGAAAATTATTTGTGGATTTTTAGGTAGAAATGAATGCAACACTGGATCCAACTTTAGAACACCCAAATGTTTACTTAGGAAATTTCTAACCTCCTGGTGTTGAGAACAAAAAGAAGTGACAAATTTAAAATTATTATCCTCCACTTGAGCTTAACTTTTTATTTTTTTTTAAATTAAAATATTGCTGCTTACCTAGAGATTCCGCTTTATTAAGCACTTATTGTAAGGCTATGTCTACACTGCAGTGGAAAAAAAACGACCGAAAACAAGATACTAAAAACGTTCATGAAGCTGAGTTTTCTGTCCACTGAATGTCAAAAGCAGCTGAAAAAACTGCTGCTTTTTGGAGCGTTTTTCATGTGTTGGAGCGTTTGTTGAAGCGTTTTGTGGAGTGTCGTTGCTCTGCTTTTTATTGTAGGCACAATGTAAGCCATTGGATGTAATCTACACCTACAGGTGGAGTTAACATGTTAAGTAGTCACTTCCTTTAGATAAAGTACCCATTGTGAGCACATTGTCCTTTGTGTGCTGCTGCTGCGTGCTACTGCTTTATTAAATTTAGCACCAGATTCTTGCACCAAAATCCACAAAACCCTCATTATCCCTTTCCATACAGTATTTGCGTCACAATCTGTAAAGAAAAGGATTTCAGCGCCAAAATCCATAAAAAATAGGATTCTGTTGCCGAAATCCGTAAAAAACATATTTTTTTGCATCAGAAGCGAGATCACTTTATTAGCGCCAAAATATGTTCAGTAAAAGATTTTAGAGCCATTTTGTAAAAAAAAAAAATGGATTCTGGCGCCAAAATTTGTAAACCCCTGTATTTTTGTCGCTAAAAATTTGTTTAAAAAAAATGTATTTTTTGCGGCAAAATTCGTAAAAACAAAAAAACGTATTTTTGGCGCCAAAATTCATTAAAAAATGTATTTTTGGCGCCGAAATTCGTTAAACATATTTTTGGTGCCGAAATTATTTAAAAAAAACGTATTTTTGGCACCGAAATTCGTAAAAAAAAACCGTATTTTTGGCGCCAAAATTCGTAAAAAAAAAATCCCATATTTATGCGCCAAAATTTGTAAAGAAAAAACATTTTTTGCGCCAAAATTCATAAAAAAAATGTATTTTTGGTGCCAAAATTCATAAAAAAACGTATTTTTGGTGCCAAAATTCGTAAAAAAAAATGTATTTTTGCCGCCAAAATTCGGGAAAAAAACGTATTTTTGGCGCCAAAATTCGTAAAAAAAAACGTATTTTTGGCGCCGGAATTCGTAAAAAAAAACGTATTTTTTGGTGCCCAAATTCGTTAAAAAAAAAAAAAAACGTATTTTTGCCGGCAAAATTCGTAAAAAAAACCACGTATTTTTGGTGCCAAAATTCAAAAAAAAACTCATTTTTGCCGCCAAAATTGTTTTAAAAAACCCTGTATTTTGGCGGCAAAAATCTAAAAAAAAACAACTTATTTTTGCCACCGAAATTCGTAAAAAAAACCATATCTTTAGCGCCAGAATTCTTAAAAAAAATATTTTTTGGCACCGAAATTCGTAAAAAAAAAAACTATTTTGGGCGCCAAAATTCGTAAAAAAAAAACGTATTTTGGGGCCGAAATTCTTAAAAAAAAAAACGTATTTTTGGCGCCGAAATTCGTAAAAAAAACTTATTTTTGGCGTCAGAAGCGAGATAACATTATTAGCGCCAAAATCTATAAAAGAAATTATTTTTGTGCCAAAAAATGTAAAAAAACTGATTCTTGCGGCAAAATCCGTAAAAAAACGTATTTCTGGCGTCAGAAGCGAGATAATTTTATTTGCGCCAAAATATGTTAAGAAAAGGATTTTAACACCAAAATCCTTAAAAAAACCGGATTCTGGCGCCAAAATCGGTAAAAAACGCATTTTCAGCGTCAGTAGCGAGATAACTTTATTAGTGCCAAAATATGTTTAGAAAAGGATTTTAGCATCAAAATCTGTAAAAAAAAAAACAAAAAAACAGATTTTGATGCTTAAATCTGTAAAAAACGTATTTTTAGCGAAAAAAATATGAATTGCGCCAAAATCGTTAGCGACCAAAGCATGATCATTTTATTACAAAAGGTACAGACAAGGACACATCAGACACTTGTATGCAAATTTAATAATGAATAACCTTTGGTACACCTACTATAGGTGGGGCTTGGGTCTCCTGGGAGGGTTTTCATTGAAAAATTGCGGCAGAAAACGCACCAAAAAACTCGCCAAAAGACGTCCAGCGCTTTCCATAGACTCCTGTAGTAAATTTTCTGCCCTGTTCTGGCGTTTTTTAGAACATGTTGCAAAATGCAACGAGTAAAAAAACAAGCAGAAAAACGAAGCTCAGTGTAGACAGCAGGAGGATTTTACAATAGAGTCTATGGGAGATGATTACAGTTGTTTTTCCAGCGTTTTTAGAAAACGAAAAATGCTGAAAAAAACGGACGTTTTTCTGTGCATGTAGACAGAGCCTAAAAGAGGTTTCGGAAACCCTTTTTGTGCAAATTTTTCTGTTAATAACCCTGATAGCATCTTTAAATCTTCATCTAAAGTGCAGTTTTTCCTAATACGGAAATATTGTCCGTAAGGGATATTACGTATCCGACCTCTTTGGTGGTTAGATCTAAAAGATAAATAGCTGTGGAGTCGGTGGTTTTAAAATTGGTTTTGGGCACAATTTTATTTATTAGAATTGTATCCAGAGTGGACCATTCTATTTTTGCACAATTCATTGTGTGAATTTTCCTTCATTTTACATACAGGAAGGATGGTGCAGGTGGTGGCAAAGCACTCCACTGTATGTGGTTTGTTGTACCCAAAAATGGGAATCGCGGTGTACCGTGGAGGATGGGTGTGATGCTTGTGTACTGCATCGGCGTTTAATAAATAAATGTCCACAACTGGTTTATAAAAAGAACTTCTAGTCTTTACTCCCGGCAAACTTGGTCTCTATAGGGTTACAGATCTCCGGACACAAACGAGGCTTCAACAGATGGATGTTCTCAGCATCATGACACAGCATGCAGGGAAAACTCTTGCTGGCAACCTTGGCCGTTCCCTAACAGTCCCTGATCCCTGGAGTAGCTTCTACTCCTGTCCCTCTTTCTGCCACGGTTCATTTCGGATAATGGTCCCTCCTTCACCTTCTTGGCCACTGGAGGCAAACACTAAGCTCACTCCCTCTCTCAGAATCCATACTGTCCTCCCTATGCTGTCCACTGTCACTCATGTGCTGTCGTGGGTCAATGGCCTACTCTGTCCCCAGACAGAATCTAAGGGACACCTCTTTGTATCTCTCATGTCCTCACTCCAGCCATGCCTCAGGAGTAGGGAAGGAAGACCCTTTTCCCCGACCATCTTCTTCTCTATCCAAAAGAACTATTTACATGCTGGACACTTAACTTTGTGCCCAGCCCTGGGCGGAGCCCAGTGTGCCCGCCTGTGGACTAAATTTATGCTGTCTCACTGACTCTCTGCATCTTTCTGGAACCTTCTTTTTCTCTCAGTCTCCTCACACTGACTCCCTTCAAACAACTCTAACTCAGCATCCTCCTCCTATCTGTGGCCTGATTGGTTGCTTCTTAGTTGGCCTGCCTTCTCAGATTCACACCTTGAACTTGCTGATTGGCTTCGCTCTAGCCGTCCCAACTGTCTCTCTCTCTAAACTGTTAACTATTTGTCTGCCCAAACCAGGCCACCCTTCTCCATGGTTTCTCATGGCAACCCAGTGTGCTACTACTCCTAGCACAGACATAACTACAACCCCTTACAGCTTGACATTGAGCGCTGCTTGTAGTTTATCATCCAGTATCCAAATGCTCTTCTTTATTTCATAGTTATATTTCATTCATTTATGCACACATCTCAGTATGCCTGCATCACTTAATTTTTTGACATGAACTTGCATTTGCCCAACTTCCCATCATATCTATGCTAAAGTTCATATTCCTGAAGTGAGACAATGAAAATATAAACCTGCAGGACAAAATAAGACAAATCAGGCCATGTTGTCCTATATCAGGAAGGAAACGGTCAGCAGGCACCTGTAGATTTGACTTTTGGGCTCCTACATATTTTTCATAATTTATCAAGTGTAGACTCAATATAAATATTGTATATGTATCAATATTTTTTTTTCATATTTACTTATTTATTTATTTTTTTATATGTATTTTATATTATAAAAGAGAGGGTGATTTTCTAAAAAATTCGATTTTTGCTGACTTCGCCGAATTATCCGACAAAAATTTTTTTCGGTCCGAATTCTTTGGATGAATCCCGGGTTAAAAAAAAGCTTTTTCCAGGTGCCCAAGCCTGCAGGGGGCTGTGAAAGTTGTGCCATGCTTAAATATGGAGGGGGTTGGTTTTTGGGCTTCATACAATGTGTGTTTTTGTTGACACTCAGATGACTGCCGCCCCTCTTAGAATCGCTTCCTATAAAAAATTTCCCCGGGCACTTTTTAAAGGGCAAAAATGACCAAAAAAAAATGAACGGGGAAAGTAGCCCGAAAAGTATGCCCGCGAAAGCTGAAAAAAAAAGCTGAGAGCTCAGGTGGCAAAAAACAGGACAGAGTGTGGAGGTGACGGAAACAGCCCCCAGCCGAGGGCGGAGTCGCAAATGACATTTGGAGGGGGCAAAAAAAAGAGAGGCAAGAGTGGACAATGACACAGTGTGGAGGTCACAGCCGGGGAACAGCAGAACATGAGGTCAGAGAGTGGCACAATGACAAGTGTGGGGTGGGTGGGAATACATCCCTGGAAAAAAATATTGGTGGCAGATGGAAAACTGGGAGCGATGTGTGGATCAGGCGGGGTGGCAGCATCAGAATAGTGGTGAGGAGATTAACCCAGACTAATTTCTCAAAATTTTTTTTGAGGCATCATGATGATGTAATCTGATTAAGGCATTTGGTGTGTGGAAAAAACCTGGCGATCCCCGCCTCATTCATTTGACAAGGTCAGTCGTTCCAATTTCCCCTGGACAAGCGGATCTTTTTGGGGGAAAAGATGGGCCCACGTCGACTGAACACCCGGTGATGCCAAAATTACTGGGCCGGGCAGGACGCTTCCCCACTGCAAACCAGAAAGTTGCGGCCAAAAATCCAGTTTGGCTGCCCAGTAGTACAGCGGATTTCACCTGGGGGGGAAGTCTGTAAAGTAGGCCACCACCTGTTGATTCGGGGTCGCCCCAGGTCCTGTGCTGCTGGTGACTGCCCTCCCCACTAGGCAAGTGAAGGAAGTTCATCGAGACTCCGATTAGGTTGCGTGATGGAGTGGTACTGCACCTACCCCTCCTCACGCTCACCTTTTCACTGCCTTTCCCCCGCAGGCCGGCAGTAGTAGGACGCTGGGAACCCCCCCCCCTCAACCTTTAGAGGAGGGAGATGCCGCACATAGGCACGGCCAATGATACGAAGGGTTTCTCTATGTATTTGAGTTTGTTTCCCTCTCGCGTGGGGGGAAAAGGCTTCCATTTTGGACTGGGAGCGAGGGTCCAATTGGGTGGAGACCAGAAGTCATCCCTCGCCGGTGGTTTCTATTCGGTTGTCATAGCCAGGCAAATCAGTGCTGCGGGCCATTGCACAAGTGATCGGGGGGGCTCCCTGCCTCCACCCACTGTTACTGCCCCCGGTGCTAACTCATCTGCCTCGTCTTTCCTCTCTCCATTACCCCCTCCGCTGCTCCTGCCCCCTCTCTTGTACCTGGGGAGAACATCCACCATTTTTACCAGACAATGCTTCTGCTCCAATGTCCTCCTCCTCCAGTTCAGTCCCCACCCGGGCTCATGTGGCCAGAGATGTTTCGCCCCTCTCCATCCCTGCCCCGACAGATTTTTCAGCATCTTTCCAGGGGCTGAAGCAGTGGAATAGTTATTTATCCATAGTCCTGGCGACTGACAAATAAAAGTGGCCCCCTCAAAAGGGTCAAAAAAAAGGCAGGTTCCGCATGAGTTGCCATGGCTGACATCAAAGTTACAAGGGGGGGTATCCGTCCGCCTGATATCAAAAAAACGTTTAAAGGGCCCTTTTTCTGTTCATACAGTCGGGCCACATGTGCAGGTGGAATTCCAACGGGGGGAAACATCCATATCAGGTGTTTTGGGGGACTCTTCTGCCGCTGCAACTCAGGAGGGTGTTTTTGGGTTTGTAGCAAGGGTGAAGTGCTGCACGTTTCCCCGGCCATTTTCAGAATCTTCTGAAGTCGGTGGAAAACTTTAGGAACCTTTTTCACAACCGATTGAAGATTGGGCATGCAGGGCGAAGGGCCATCCCCCCCCCGGTGCGGCGGACCCATGTTCCTCCCATTGTATCACCATGGTTTCCCCTTTGCGTTGGCGCAGAGAAAGCCACACTTGCTGCTGACACGGAGCGTTCCTCCCCTGTGTACT